>JADBJO010003148.1:180392-192892 GCA_016801955.1 Conus betulinus | reverse complement strand
CTGCATTCCAAAAAAAAGTTGTGCACACACATACACACATATTCTCACACACACACACACACACACACACACACACACACACACACACACACACACACACACACACACACACACACACACACACACACACACACACATACACTTGACTGCACACCACATACTGTCACATTAACACACACACTGACACACACACACACACACACACACACACACACACATGCTGACTTTCCCTTTAAACCAAATGTAAGTCCGTGGTGTCAGTTTAACTCCCCCTGCCCCCATTCCCACCCCAAAGCCCCCTCCTATACTGACGAATGCACACGTCTTCCCCATGTTCCAACCATCCCCTTACTCCACAGGGAAGTCATGTGCTGTGAGGTCCGTCATCCATGTACTGACTGTTCCTTATCTGAACAAGGAGGTCCCATGGAAGGAATTCACGCCCTCTCCTCTCCACATGTTCTGACTGTCACTTTTCTCAACAGGGAAATCCTGTGCTGTGAGTTCAACCCCCACACTACCTGTTCTCCTGCGGCACCAAAGAGGGCACCGTGGAATGCTGGGATCCACGGGACCGAACCAGGGCCGCCACGCTGCACATCGCCAATGGCTGGAACTTCATGGAAAGCAGCAGGTGAGGTCACAGGGTGGAAGGGTGGTGGGGGTCATGTGTACATTGAATCGCCGTGAGTTGGGCCTTTTAATATCCACACATCTGGAAATGTCCTGTATGTTCTTATCCACCTTGTCTGTGGCTGACTTAAAAAAAAAATAGTGAAATGAAAATGGGTCTATGAAAGCTGTGAATCCCCATGAAAAATTTATGAAGAAGTTCATCGCCATGAAAGAGGCCTTAAAAGGTTGGGAAACAAAGACTTTGAGGGTCTTTGCAGGTTGGCTTTCTTTATTTTCTATGAATAAGGATCATAGAAAATTAATTTTTCATAGGTTGTAGCAATCTCTGTGCCTGCAAAGAGGTAAATCATGGTAAAGAAGAAATTCAGTGGCTGTAAACAGGAATTTGCACTGGAGACAGAAACCGGCTTTTGAGATGCACCTTCATTTTGTAAAGGTCTGCAAAGTTTTGTCTCTCTCGCTCTTATTCATTTAGTTGGCCTTGGAATGTCGAACTATGGCGATGAAGTATCTGAACATCTGTATCTGAATGAACATATTGAATGTATCTGAACATATTGAAGCTTGATGAAGTTTCTGTAAATTTTGAATGTAAGGCTTGATTGGCATGTATTCTCATATTCAAAAGAAAAAGAAATGAACACCTGTTACTCATTGCATTTCAGTAAGACATGAAAACGTTACACGTCTCTGAGTTTCCTTCATATATGATGAAGATTTGGCATACAGGGTTTGTTTTCTTAAATTAATTTTTAATTCATGCGATTCACGGGCATTTTATTTTTTTTTGATTTCATTTTTTTATTTTCTTGGAATTGACTTTGTTTTTTATACTTCATTTCATATCATTTTGTTTATGTTCTTGTCTTTTCATTCAGCCAATAGTTTGTTTCATAGCTATCAGCGCTTGATTTCAGTTTCATTCCGCCAATAGTTTGTTTCTAGCCGTAGTGCTTGATTTCAGTTGTATTCAACTTATTGAGCATCTTGAGATCCTCTAGGGGTTGGTAAAGATTACAAAGAAGGGATTGTTAAGAAAACATTGAGTGTGTTCATTGCTGTATGCCTGTGTAGTAGATTTTTGGAAGACAGTTTCACTGACATCACTAAGTTTTAATGGTAAGTGTGGTAGCTGGGAATGATTGAGCAGTACTGTTAACTTTCAGATATATACCGGCTGGGTTCAGTTGAAGTAAAATACTGGTCAATAATGAATAACATTGATAGGGATGATGTGTATCCTGTCCAGATGTGCCAGCTGTGCTGTTTCCATCAGAATGTGTTCTGCTTGGTGGCATGCACACTGCTACGCATTTCAGTAGCAGATTTGTGGAGAGCACTTTCCTTGCCTTGTGATGTGTGTTTGCAGACACATGCAATGTTCATGTATTTATGGCTTGTTATGTTTTAATTTATTTATCCCCCTTTTTTGTAAGTGCTGTAGGGAGTAACTGTATGCATTCATATGATGGGGGAACAAATCTAAAAGGAAATCCAGTAGGGATATACTGTTGTTTATGCAGTGAGTTTAGCAGAATGATTTCTTCAAGATTGGAGTAGATGTTCTTTTGGCTGAGTGACCAGCTTGAATCAGATCTCAGCCGTGTATCTTTGTGTGTGTATGGAACTCTGCTAGCTGCACCTCTACATCTACACCTGTGATAGGACATGCAACGAATGTTCATGTGTGACTGAATGTGATCTACAAGTTTGATGCAAAATGGCACAAAAATGGGAAAAAACAAGATAGAAAAGGGGTTGGAGGGCACAGCTGGTTTGTGTTTTGAGTTTTCTTTTACTCTTCACATCAGTTTACAGTCACTGTGAGTTTTTTTTTGTGTCATTTATTTAGTATTTCCACTGGGTATAGTATGTGTGTGTCCCAGTGTATGAAGTGAATGGCCAGCCCTGCTGTTTGTTGTTGCTAGTGTGACATCCCTGCCAGCCGTGACTTCGCTGAAGTACAGGGATGGGCTGAACCTGGGCGTGGGCACCAGCTCGGGTCACGTGCTGCTGTACGACCTTCGCAACGGCCTCCCCCTGAGGGTCAAGGACCACCAGTATGACCTGCCCATCAAGGACCTGGCCTTCCACCTGCCCCTGGACCTGTGTTGTCCATGGACAGCAAGATCCTGAAGATGTGGGACAGGAACACTGTGAGATGTTCTCCTTTCTTTTCCCCCTTAGTTACATTGATTGTGGGACAGACTCACTCGAAGATGATGTGCCTTTTTTCTGTGTTAGTTTTGTTGATTGTCGGATATACACACCATGAGTAGCTCTCCTGTGGGGTTTTTTTTTTTCACCTTAGTTACGTTGATTATGGGACAGACGCTCCCTGAGACATCCTCCTTTCTTTTTCTCCCTTGATTAGATTAGCACTAGATAGACTAGCAGCAATAGCAGTCATAGAAAACAAGATTATGATAATCACTACACAAAAAAAATCTGATGGCTTATGCATAGCAATTTTTTCTGGAATTTTCCTTATTTTGAATTGTTCCCCCATATCCCATATTTAATGAGAAAATCCAGAGGTTCGAAATTTTGTTTATAAAAGTAGGGTTTGAGGATCATTTTTTTTTTTTTTTTTT
Source organism: Conus betulinus (assembly GCA_016801955.1). Lineage (NCBI taxonomy): Eukaryota > Metazoa > Mollusca > Gastropoda > Neogastropoda > Conidae > Conus > Conus betulinus. Next base: position 189,662 of record JADBJO010003148.1, on the reverse strand, counting down.
TAATAGGGATGATAAGATATCACAGAGTAAAGCCCAAATGATTTAAGTTGATGTTGGATGTTGAGACTCTGAAAAATGAAAACAGAGAAAAGTTGTTCTTTGTTATAGTTATTTGGGTGATGGAATTATGCATCTATCTGTGGTGAATGTTGCTACTTTCTCCAGAGTTGTGGGAGAGGTAGGTATGTGGTTTAATTATGTTTTCTAACTTCAAGTCTCCAGAGTTGTGGGAGAGGTAGGTATGTGGTTTAATTATGTTTTCTAACTTCAGTTCTCCAGAGTTGAAAGAGGTAGGTAGGGTTTAATTATGTTTTCTAACTTCAGTTATATCAACTGAAAATGGAAGGGGGCTTGAATGCTTTCAGTCAAAAGCAGAATAGTCCCCCCTCCTCTTTCACCCCCTTTATGCCCTGGTTCTCAAAATCTGGGCTCCAAAAGATTGGCAGCATAGCATAGGAATTCAAAATTGTGCATGATAAAACTTTTCAGGTGAAGTGTGACTTGACTCACAGGAGATGAAATACCATGCGATCAGAAGAGGTCAGAGTTGTCTGACATGAACATCTACAGGTGAACATTTACATGATCACTCTCTCACCATCACCTGTCTCATGCACACGGTTTCAAAGAAAGTGATGGGAACAACATAAAAGGAAACCATAACAACAGATGCAATAACTTTTCAGGCTATAAACAACATTGTAATGTGAGCTGCACTTGCCAATTTTTTTCTTTTTAGTCAGAAAAAAAAAGACAAGCCACAAATGAATGATTAGCCACTGTGAAAACTGATAATGAAAATGGCGAAGCAAGGCCTTTTGTATTGAGAGGAATGGCTGGTGAATTGCAAGCGAACAGGAAAGGGCAATCAATACATGTGATGAAAGGAAAAATCAGCTGTTCAGTTTCATTGTCATCACTGCTCTCTGAAAATGCCGCTGTCAGATGATTGACTTGACCTGCTGCCCCCGCAGCCCTGTCAATGAATCTGATTGACAGCTTTCAGTTTGATATTCTGGTCAAAGGCTTGTTTGTACATCTGAAGAAGGCATGTCAAAGGATCACATGTCTTGTTTCCAGTTGTTTATTCAATTTGCATTACTTTTTGTACGTTGTTCTGTGCGTTCTTTCATATTTTACCTTGTGTTCTGTAGCACTGCAGTCTGTAATGTGACAGACTGTCTTATGCTGTTCTCATGACGTGGTGTACACAGGGCAAGCCTTACACCTCCATAGAGCCAGAGTCCAACCTGAACTCCCTTTGCATGGTGCCAGAGTCAGGCCTGGTGTTCATGGCCAACGAGGCACCAAAGATCCTCACCTACTACATTCCTGTGAGTACCTCTGGTGGGCTCAGATATGTGTGTGTGTGTGTGTGTGTGTGTGTGTGTGTGTGTGTGTGTGTGTGTGTGTGTGTGTGTGTGTGTGTGTGTGTGTGTGTGTGTGTGTGTGTGTGTGTGTGTGTGTGTGTGTGTGTGTGTGTGTGTTTTTTTTTTCCCATGGTATGACAGGTCATTAGCTTCCTACAAGTGGAGTGCCCGTTTGTTTCTTCACAGTTGTAGTGTTCACCAAACTCTTAGTTATGGGTTGTGTCAAAGCAAAAGGTTTGCAGTGAAACTACTTTTAGCAACTATAGCACTTTAATGTTTTGAATGCACAGGTACTGCAGACTGCGTTTGTGAAGCATGGCAGTTGCTTACATGCAAAAGAAAATGCTGCTTTGCACGTACTTTTTGTAGAACGAAGTCCACACTACAACTACCAAAACAGTTAAAAAGGTTTAGCTGATTTTAATTTTCAGTCTGGCTTTCAAGCACTTTAGTTTGCGTGTTTGCTCAATAGACTTTCCCTTGCAAGTCTTTAGGTGCTGATCAACTGAATTTTCCTGGTCATTCTGCGTTTGTGCCCTCATTTGCTTCAAAATATAATTTTCATGACTGAAAAATGAGAAGAAAGGATAGTAATTCTTGTTAATAGTTAGTCGGGGGTGACGCATCAGTGTTTGGCAAATTTTTGCTACCTTCTCCAGAGTTGTGGGGAAGGCTGCTGTTGATTTGAGTGTGATTTGTCGGTGAATGTGAATGTTGCTGCAGTCTTAGGACATGGGTTACAGATGGTTAATGTGTTTCTTTTTAGATTGAATAATAGATCACACTCTAATAATGTTGTGTCAGTCTCTAAGCATAATATTCAGGTGTGTGTGTGTGTGTGTGTGTGTGTGTGTGTGTGTGTGTGTTGTTGTTGTTACTATAGTTGCTGTTAAAAGAATAGTGCATTGGTCTTACTTTTTTCACATGACTGTGTTTTTTCATTGGCAAAAGAATATTCTAGCATCTGACTATGGTGGTCATTCTCACAATGGCGGATGTGACAGCTTCCTTATTGTGTATTGGTATATGCTACCCATGTTCACAATTCCCTATACTCAACAGTCTCATTGTTGTTCTGGCCGTTGGTGTTACTGTGAGGGGTGGTTCTTATTACATGAGAGTTGAATACTGTTGTGTTGCTGCTGCTGTTCTTGCTGTCATTGTGTTTGTTGTTTTTTGTGGCTGTTAATGTTGGTGTAGATCGGACAGTGTGGTACCATAGTGGTGGTGGTGGTTGTGGATAGAACTGTGTGTGATACCACAGTGATAGTTGTTGATTAACAGTGTGTGTGTTACCAAAGGGATGGTCTTTGTTTTTTGGCGGGTAGAACAGGGTGTGACGCCCATGTGATGGTTGTTTCAGTCTCTGGGCACGGCTCCCAAGTGGTGTGCCTTCCTAGACACCCTGACTGAAGAGCTGGAGGAGAGTGAACACCAGTCAGGTGAGTGACTTCCCTTTTCTCACCACCCGCTACATCGCCACTTTCCTCAGCAGCACTGGCAGTTGATTCAATGCTCACTGAATCTCCTTTCTGTGAGGTTTTGTGGACAGAAGCAACTCTGTGAGTTGTTCTGTTTAACTCACACTCATAGAAATGTGGTCAGATGTGGGGTGGGGGGGGGGGGGGGGGGTGTATCAGTTGTCTCCCTTAGGCAGAATTTTAATCTTTTTTAAATCTCTTGCGGATTTTCATCGTAAGAATTTTTTTTGTTTCTTCTTCCGCCTATCACCCCCACCCTCCAGCCCCTCATCCTTTCCCTGATTGCCTCTCCAGCCCCTAATCCTTTCCCTGATTGCCTCTCCAGCCCCTCATCCTTTCCCTGATTGCCTCTCCAGCCCCTCATCCTTTCCCTGATTGCCTCTCCAGCCCCTCATCCCTTTCCCTGATTGCCTCTCCAGCCCCTCATCCTTTCCCTGATTGCCTCTCATTCTTGCTCCTCCTGACCCTCAATCCCCTCCCCCTTTCTCCCTTCCACCCCCTTAACCCTTTTCATGAAAAAGGAAAAAGAAAGAAAAAAAATTACCTTCTTTAACATTTATTTCATACCAGTTGTTTTCCATTGGTTCAAATGAGAAGAAGCATTCTTACATCTCTGAAACTTCTGATAAATGCAACAGCAGTGTACAGAATCGAGTTTATTAGTGACGATCACAGTGGAATACATTATTCTGCTCCTTCAGATGTGTGTGTGTGTGTGTGTGTGTGTGTGTGAACAGGTTTTTGATGCTTTCATTTTCCTAGGGTGTCAGTATTTTTTTTTTTTTTTTTCCAAAATCATATGAAAAATTCTGTTTGTTATCCTATGACATTTAGAAACATTTGTTGTTGCTACAGGTCTCTGTTTTAACACATCTGATTGATGAATGTGTTTTCACTGTCAATTAATGATAAATTTCCAGTATTTCTGATAATTTTTTTTTTTTAATTAATTTTTTGATTTGTTATCTTTTTGCAGTGTATGATGACTACAAATTTGTGACTCGGAAAGAACTGGAGGACCTTGGGCTGTCACAGTACATTGGGTCCAGTCTGCTTCGAGCTTACATGCATGGATTTTTCATAGACATCCGTCTCTACAGAAAGGTGAAACTTCTGGCCATGCTTATATCTATGCAGGGTTTTTTTTTTTTTTAATTTAAAAAGAAAGAGGACACAGTAATTCCCATAATCTGCAGGGTTTTTTTTTGTGTGCACAATGTATGTAGCAACTGACAGTCTCAGGTACGACAGGGCATGTGACAGAGATACTGGCAGGGCATGTGACAGAGATACTGGCAGGGCATGTGACAGAGATGCTGGCAGGGCATGTGACAGAGATACTGGCAGGGCATGTGACAGAGATACTGGCAGGGCATGTGACAGAGATGCCGGCAGAGCATGTGACAGAGATGCTGGCAGGGCATGTGACAGAGATGCTGCTGGCTTTTCACCAGACCTGAGTGGATAAATTGTCAATGACTGTCTTCAAGATGGCGATATACACTGCTTTTAGTTTTATGCTTCCTGGTGGTGCCGGGCACACACACACATGCACATGCACAAACGCACATGCACGTACACATGCATGCACGCACGCACACACATAGAGGATTTTGTATTTTTTCCTTTTACTTCCATCCTTTTCTTTCTTTTTTTCTACACATTGCTGTAACTGTTATTACTCTGTCTGCTTCAGTTCAAGTCCATCGCTGAGCCATTCTCCTATGAGCAGTTCCGCAAAGACCAGATCCGTAAGAAGATCGACGAGCAGACAGAGAACCAGTTCAAGATTGTGGTAAGTTCTGAACCAGGTTTTGTTGTGCTAAGGTCAAAACCTTGTTTTATTGTGGCTTGATCTGAACCATGTTTAACGCTGATACAGTCTAAACCATGGTTTAAAGTGGTAAGTTTTGAACCAGGTTTTATGGTGGTACGGTCGAAATTTGGATGGTGATAGGGTCTACTGTGTTTTATTGTGGCAAATTCTGGTCTGTTTACAGCTCTCTATTTTTTGCTGTTTACAGAAGCAGTTCAACACTGCAGCTTAGTTCTGGAGATCATGTTATGTTCTTTAGTTACTGATCTGTATAGAACCAGTTCAACATTGTTTAGTTGTAGTCCTTCTTTAATGTTCTTTAGTAGCTAATCCGTGTAGAAGCAGTTTACTGTTTTGGTCATCTAGTCATTGTTAGATGTTCTTCTTTATTTACTGATCTGTACAAAACCATTTTCACGTCTTGGTAAGAAATTTGCAGGTAGCAATTTCATTAAGTAGACAGACAGTCAGTCAGTCCATCATCAGTCAGTCCATCAGTCAGTCGGTCAGTCAGTTAGTTTGGTTACTGATCTGTATAGAACAATTTTCACTTTGTGGTAAGAAATTTGCAAGCAGCAGTCTCATTAAGTACACAGACAGACAGATAGAGGTAGACAGACAGTCAGACAGACAATTTTTATGTCTGTATTACTGTACAGATCTGTGTAGAAAACTTCATTGTGTGACTTGGAAAGTTAAAGCTCTGCATGTTGCAAATACAGTCTCTGAAGACTTTTTTTTTTGCCCAGAGTTAATGTGTTCCTTGCTCTTGTGAATGCAGAAAAGGAAGTTGCCGTCAGTGAACAAGGATTTGGCATACCGCCTTCAGCAAGAAGCAGAGCAGATAGCAGCTGGGGAAATGAGCAAAAAGAAGAAGATGAAGGTAAGAATAGTGCAGAGGTGTGCATGTGTGTGTTTGTTGTGTGTGTTTTCTTATTCTAAATTTCTTTCAGTTACACATATTCCCATTTTCACATGTCTTTTCTTTCTTTCTTCTTTATCAGTGTGCATGTGTGTGTGTGTGTGTGTGTGTGTGTGTGTGTGTGTGTGTGTGTGTGCACATTTGAGGAAATACTTTTTTTTTCTGTATTTGATACTTTCACAATACAAATAATTGTCCGCCTGCTGTGTAACTCTAATCAGAGCAAAAAAAAAAAAAAAAGAGAATGACTGAAAATAAATGCCTAAAATGGTTTGTGAGATGTACAGTGTACTACTCTGAAAGTTGTTGGTGGTGAGTGGTTGACATATATAGACAACCACGACCCAAACAGCCAGTGTTCCTGTCTGTTGTCTTGAACATAACATGGTGCCACATCTATAGAAAAGATTTATACCCAAACAACAAGCATTCCAACTTCTTGTCGCCTAAGTCTAGGAAAACACTGTGCTATGTTAATCGGAGTTAGTTTCTTTTTATATTTTTGTGGTGGAAATGCAGTGAACATTTCTGCTGTATAAATGGAACAGTACAATGTTGTAGTGGACTTGGGACAAATGTAGATCTGTAACAAGATACAAAGCATATAAACGTACTACAAGTTTATCTTGAATATGCGTGAGATATTCCATAAAGAGGAAAAACTGTTTTGGGCTGTTATAGCTGCTAGTAACGGCTATTCTGGTAAACATTGGCCATCATCAGTGACCCATAATGAACATACCTACAAATTTTCAGAAAAACTGGCCAAGTACTTTCTGAGATTTTCCATAAAGAAGAAAAGTGTTATGGCTATAACTGTAAAATAACATATTGGGTGTGATCCATGACCCATAATGAACATACCTACAAATTTTCAGAAAGATCGGCCAAGTACTTTCTGAGATATTCCATAAAAAAGAAAAACTGTTATGGGCTGTTATAGCCATTAATAATGGCTATAACGGTAAAAGAAAAACATCGGGCATAAATTTTCAGAAAGATCGGCCAAGTTTTTCTGAGATATTCCATAAAGAAGAAAAACCGTTATGGGCTGTTATAGTCGTTAGTAATGGCTACAACCATTAACCTTTACCAGCTGTGTCAGCCATTAGTGGCTGACAGGATTTCTTTCCCTTGAGCCGCATCATCCATGTCTGGCTGACAGGCAGACAGTACATTCTGCCATGTCAGCCACTATCTGCTGACGGGAGCATAAAAAATTCCTGCACTTTCCATAAAATGATCCAAGGGAAATTAGCTCTGTAACTAGTCTTTGGGATGTCGTAGCGAGTTTGTAGACGTTACTTTCAGTGCTCTATCGTGAACTTGGTTAACCCCAGCAGCTTTGAAACAGAGGAACTGGCGGCACCGGGCTTTGCTGCTAAGCATGCGCGGCAGGTATTTCCTGTGCCAGAAAAAATGTCAGTCAGACGAAGGGATGGTAGCGATTTCTTGATCAATGAAGCGCTTGAAATCATATTGCAAAGTGGATCTGGTGATGAGGGGAGTGATAGAGAGATAGAAAACTATGAAAGAGAAGAGGAAAGTGAATTGTTTGAAGATGCAGCCATCCCTTCATCTTCTGATTTGGTGTTGTAAAAGAATGAATAGAATGCAAACAAAGAATTTTTTTTACTTGTCAGACATGTTTTTCAACGCACAGTCGTGTCTACACATTGAAAGTAAATGATTCGAAATCACTATGTTTGATTAGTTGAGTGTTTGTTGTTTCCTATGACACCTAACACAACACTGTCAGTTGTTGTCTAGCTACTGTAAAAATAATTTAAAAAGTGGCGAAATATGCACGTGGGCAGGGACCGAGCACTATGCGCGAGCGTGTGGCAGCAGAGAATCATGCAGTGTGCGCCACTCTCGGCTAGATAGTTTTAAAAATAACACATCGGGCGTCATCTGTGACCCCTAATGAAGATACCTACAATTTTTTCAGAAAGATCGGCCAAGTACTTTCTGAGATATTCTATGTAGAAGAAAAACCGTTATAGGCCGTTAGTAATAGCTGTAACAGTACAATAACACACATCGGGCATCATCCATGACCCATAATTAACATACCTACAAATTTTCAGAAAATTTGGTCCAGTAGTTTTGCCTGGAGTGAGTGGAACACATTTTGACCATGGACGGACAGACTGACTGAAACCAATTTATTGTCAGATTAACTACTCAAGGTTGTACTCACACACACACACACACACACACACACACATCATTTCTTCATTCTCATTGTAAAGTACTCCCTGTTCTTTAAGAACTGGGAGTACAAAAATGAAGTTTGCACTGCAACCCCGTAACCAGATGCCTGTTACTCTGTGTTGGGTATAATGATCAACAGGGGTAATAAAAGAGGAGCACAAATATCCAGCATCTGAATATAAAAGGTTAAAATGAACTGATGAAGTGGTAACCATCCTGGGTGTTATTTCCAGCAGAGAGGCATTTATTTGTTAGATTTCCTGGCCCCCAGCCGGCTCCTTCCCAATGCTGAGTGTGCTATGGGCTCACATGGTGATACTGGAGCTACAACGTGGGCTTTCATATTGTTAGTGGATGTATTTGAGCATCACAGGCATCGTTATTACTCTGGCCTGGTTGGTGCCAGAATATATTGTGAAAGGAAGGCCAGTCATGCAGTCTCAGACCAGAATGGAATTCCAAAGCACTGGCTTGATCTCATTTTTCATCATAAAAAAGGTCAGATGCTGTGTCCTGTCAAACCATGGTCTGGTGGTGGTCTTCATTGTGGTCTGTTCATGCCCATACCCATGTCTGATTTGTGTCGCAATCCTCGGTGTGGGAAATCAGTGGGGATTTCTTGGATAGATGGCACCTTCTTAAGGGAGCTGCTCATTCACATTGGTACTGGGACTAAGCATTTCATTTTTTTTTAAGTACAGGGCATAGAAGATGGCATCCTGCTCAAGCAGAATTCAAATTTAAGCATCATTGCGCCCAATCAAAGAGTGGGCAGCAGTGCAGTATCTCCTCTTGTGGATCAGTACTTCATGATGATCAGGTATTGATTGCACCCTGTGGATTCTGGTGCTGGGGTTGTGATAGGGCAAACTTAGGTTTGCTTAGGATAGCTGGAATGAGCAGCGTGGGAATAACACCGTTGATGGGCTTTTGAAGCTAAGGGACTGAAGAAAAGAAATGTTACATGAGAATAGTTAGCAGCATGGGAATAAACCATTGATGGGGTTTTGAAGCTAAGGGACTGAAGAAAAGAAATGTTACATGAGAATAGTTAGCAGCATGGGAATAACACCGTTGATGGGGTTTTTGAAGCTAAGGGACTGAAGGAAAGAAATGTAACATGAGAATAGTAGGCGTACATTTAATTTCTACTCTGATTCAGGCAGATGTATTATGCAATGCTTTATTGTACTGTGTTCTGACCACGCTGACAACTGTCCCTGTTGTGTTGGACAGCGAACAGGAACCAACCTGCTGGAAGACGGGCGGTTCAGCGCGTTGTTTGAAGACAAGAACTTTCAGATCGACACATCCTCTGAGGAGTTCGGCTGCTGAACCCGGTGCTGGCCCGCCTGGACACCAAGAAGAAGAATGAGGAGAGTGTCCTGGACAAGTTTGAGGAGGTGGAGCTGGAGGTGAGTCTGCTGGGGTATGTGGAGAAGGCTGACTTATTACCATTGGAGG
>JADBJO010003148.1:162892-175392 GCA_016801955.1 Conus betulinus | reverse complement strand
GTTGCTTTGGCTCCTGTCTTCCCCCCCAGACTTCACCCATCAAAGTACTGTGCAAACAGATGACATGCAATCACTCTACAGCCTGAGTTTTTCATGGAGCCAAGAACTTTTGTACTTAAGCATTTGGTATGACCTCCTGCCAATTGTCAGAGCTTCACCTGATGAGATGGTTTTCTGGTAAACAGGGTTCCATGCCCCGTCAAACATGGCTTCTCATTTTGCATTTTCTCTTCATAGTCTGTGGTTGGTGATATGTTGCATGATTTGAAGAAGTGTGTGTTTGTGAGAGCTTTTTGGTTTTTTCTCTCCCTCACTCTTTTACTCTGTGTGAGTGTTTGTGTGTGTGTGTGTGTGTGTGTGTTAGCGATGAGGAGAAAAAGAGAGAACTGAATGTGTGGTTTGAGAACCTACTTCTATCACAATTTTTTAAAAGTGTACCTGAAACTAGAGGGAGGGGGAGGGAGGATTGTTCCAAAACCTGGCGCTGTTTAAAAAGCTGAACTGACAGTGAAGTGGTGAGGTCATTGTTTGCCTTGGCATTGAATCAGGAGCCATGTTTGTGGTGCCAATGACCAATGTTGAATTGAAAAGCACTTTGAGCTTGGTCTGTCAGACCTGCCAACCATAACGCATTTCGCGTAATTTATTACACCCAAGTGTTGAATCTTACGCCCTTATGCATTTAGCCAAAAAATTATGCTTTGAAAGTTTAAAAAAAAAAAAAAAAAAAAAAAAAAAATCGGCTTATGTACAGACATGCACAGCGCCATATGTACAACCCAGTAATCTTCAAGAAGCGTTTCCGGTCATGCGCAGTTCGTTTCACCATCTTTACCATTCAGCAAAGTTGGCATCCTTTTGAAGTTTGAAGTTACGAAAATGTCAAAACGTGGAGCAGAAAGTTCTGAACAAGATGCGAAAAAGAAAAATACTTGGTCAAAAGTCCCGAAAAGAATACTCGGAAAAATTCCCCTGCATACGACCTTCGGTTAAAGGTGTAAATTGTGCAAGTGTGTACCACTTGCGAGTCTGACTTCACAATTTCCCATGGTGGATGTGAAGCGTCACCTTGAGTCACGCAAGCACATTCCTCTAACGTGTCGAATTCTTCCAGCATCACACAGTTTTTTCAGACTGTAGACACCTCAAAAGAGGATGAAATGAGGAAAAGGGTAATTCGGGCTGAAGCAATGGTGGCCGGATTTTTTGTCAAGCACATCATCACTCTTAGCACAGCTGACCATGACATCCCTGGTATTCCCAGCTTCTTAAAGAAGCGTTCTTAGATTCGGAGATCGCCAAACAGTTCAAGAGCAGTCAAACAAAGACAACACACATTGTGAGGACCCTTGCCATGGGGGACTGCAGAATGGACCGTTTGTGTTGGGACTGATGAAGTCGGGGGGGGGGGGGGACAATTCTTTCCTGGGGTGGTGCGAAACTTGCAAAATCGCCACTGAGCTGTTGGCCAACTCCACATGCACAGAGTCAGCAACAGGGGGGAACATTTTTGAGGTTGTTTCTGGCCTATCAAGCCTTGGTGTGCTATGGCAGAACTGACTGTCCTTGGTTTGTGATAACACAAATGTGATGACTGGCAAGAACAAAGTGTCATTGCATATGTTCGCAGTGTATTTTACATTTTCATAATTTGTAAAAATTTCTTGTGACACTTAAAAGAAAAGGTTGTTTGAAGAAAAGTACAGTTCACATAAATTGTGCGAACAATTTCATTGCATCGTGTTTGTTTGAAAAAAGTAAGTGTCGCGCTTGATTACTCTTAGCTCTCTGAAAATTACACACTTCTGCCTCACAAAGCTTCAGTTCTTACTCATTGGTCTCTTAGGGGGTTGGCAGGTCTGGTCTGTAACCCAGCATAGGCGCTGAATGATTTATAAGTACTCACAGCAATAGTAGTAATGATAATCAAAGCTGCAAGAGGGATATGAGGGAAACGTGTGGTATAAACAGTTTTCTGACTCCTAATGACATTGTGCTATGTGGACAGAAAAACTCTCGGAGAGAGAGCAGAAGCAGAAGCTGAGGAGGCCAACTGGTCTTCCATTGGCAACAAGGAAATTACATACAAACTGAAGAAGGTAAGTTGTGGTGTTTTGTCTACAAAGAATTCACCTGCAAAGAGAAGATAAGTGGCAGTGTCATGACAAACAAAAAAAAAAAAAAACAAAAAAAAGTAGTAATGGTGTTTTGGCAACTCAGGAACAAACGGTGTGAAAATAAGAAGACAAGTGGTGTTATGACAACTTGTAAAGGCAAGTGGTAATGTTATGACAACAGAAGGTGGCAGCAAGTAGTGGCGTTCTGACAATCGGAGGAGGCAAGTGGTGGTTTGAAGACAACAAGAGGCCAGTAATGTTGCTATGAAGAGGGCAAGTGGTGGTTTGAAGACAAGAGGCCAGTAGTGTTGCTATGAAGGGGTAAGTGCTGGTGGTATTGCAGCTGATGAAGGTGGAGTCATGAATGTTGGCAGAGAGCCATGTTTTAGGGGACCCACAGGGAGAACCCAGTGGCCTAGGACTTGAAAAGATCATGAGTACAGAGTGTGAATCTCACTTGGGGTGGGTTTTCTCTTTGCCTCTCTTTCGGCCTAACGTGATGGTCTTTGTGCCGGGTCTTTCCATGAAGAAGTAAAGCGAGGTTGCTTGTGCAGCATACCTTTAGCGCATGTAAAAGATTCCACAGCAGCCATTGTTCCTGGCATAGAAAGATATCCAGACAGAAAAGAATGGGCGGTGCCCTACCATGGCCACAGTCTCCCTGGGATGTGGGGGACTCGGTGTCAGGATAGAGGATGCATGTCATTTTGTTTCTTCTTTTCCTTGAGATAACCAGCAACCTGATTGGAATACAACTACATCAGTTTCATGTTCAGATTACCTAAGTGTGTGTGTGTGTGTGTGTGTGTGTGCACAGTTCCCGAGATGAAGACAGGAAGAGGAGGATGGAGCAGCACAAAGGAGAGAGGAGGAAAGTTCGTAGGTCAGCTGCTGAGATCTCGAAAGAGATTAAAGCAAAACCTAAATTCTGGATGGGCCAGCGAGTCGGTTGAAAGTGAATGTGTGGTCATTTGTGTGTGTGTGTGTGTGTGTGTGTGTGTGTGTGTGTGTGTGTGCACAGGCAGCGATGATGACTTGGATACAAAGAATGTGTGTGTGTGTGTGTGTGTGTGTGTGTGTGTGTGCGGCAGCGATGATGACTTGGATACAAAGAGTGTATGCGTGTGTGTTAGTCATTTGAGTGCAATAGATGTTGCCGTTTGCTTTGGACGTTTTGCATCCAAAGACATGTGCTTGTGCGTGTTTGTGTGTGTGTGTACATATGCGCAGAAAGACGACGGTTTTGATTTGTTATAAAGTGAATGGAAGTGGTGTTGCCATTTTTTTTGGATGGCTTGGATCCAAAGATGTATGTGTATGCATGATATGTGGAATGGTTTGCTTGCACCTGTAAGAGAAAGGAAGGGGTCTGCATGTGTAAGGGTCGGACTTTGTGTGAAATGTTGCAGCATGCATGGAAGCACTCTTTTGTTGTTACAAGTCTTTTTTTGTGTGTGATATTGTAAAATGAAAATAAATTCTTTATTACTAGAAAATGCAGTGGAATACTTTGAGAGAAAGCACATGAAAAAAGAAAGGCTTGAAGAAGCTTGTGCATGATGAATGAGTGGAAGTTGAAATATGACAGAGAAAAATAGGTCGTACTTTGCAAAGTAAATAAACTGTGTTCCAGGAAGAGCAACAGGCTCAGTTGGTATAGATGTATCTTCCAGTTTACAATAATTTCCATGTGTTTACAGGTACACACATTCAAGCTTGCAGAATATCACAATACAGTATTCCTTTCCCACACTCATTTATTGTCATACTGCTCACACACATTCATGGTCCTTACGCTTCAGATTTCAGATCCATTTACAAAGACGTGCAACACACACATAGAATTAAGGAAAAATTACTGAAGAGAAACTGGACCAATGCTGAACATGATGTATTGTAGCTAAACCTAGTCCCCCTTTCATTTCTGATGTGTTCTGACATAAGACATGAGCTATAAATAAATGACATCACATACAAAGGCTAGTAAGCTGTTTGATAAACTAAAATGAACAACTTGCTCCCGATTGCACGTTGGGTAATTTACGGAAGAAGATGCCGTGAAAAAAGGAAATGATTTACATGCAGAGTAGTTTTTAGCTTTGATCGTAGCAAGCTTTCAGTATTGCTCCAAGACATTATACCCCCGACTATATTCTGTGACATAAATTCAACTTCATATGCAGTGGACAAGCTGAGTTAAACTCCACTGTGAGATTCACTTTACTGAAAGAGAATTGACAGTTTTCTGCCAAGGTTAAAAATTCCCAGGAACTCTACAGAATCCTTGACAAAATATAAACTGATACAGACATGAGTCATGAGTTATTCTTTAACATTCTCCACATTTGAATAATCCCCAAACTAGTGAGTTCACCTGCCATATCCTGCAGTATTGGGATCTTCCAGACAACTGTTTTCTGAACAAACAACCACAGCAGCCTCATGGTTAGTCAGCACTTTGTTGCGTTCACAAAGTCCCCATGCAACATTTGAGCTTCAACTGCAAGCTTGTGATCATTGCTATCAGCATGTCCGATACGTAGCAATCTTGAATTAAGTGGTTTTTGTCGTGAAAACACTGGCTTTTTTATGTGTGATGTATAAGTGACATGTCAAGTAATTTCCCTCACAACTGTACCTAAATCATGAAAAGTCTCTCTGCTAACTTTTCCTGGAACTTGCCATTAACTTTTTTTTTGGCACCTCAAGTCATATTCATGTCTGATTTAGGTTTATCTGATGCTGGAGTATGAGGGATACAATAAATCTTTAATGTGTGTTTCAATTTTGAACATTTATGTGCGAATCTCGCTGATATGTAGCCTTGTCAGAACACTGGAGTTCTGAGAGGAAATGACAGATACTAACCACCAAAACCCCCAAGCTTTTGCAGATAATTCAAGAGGGTTTGTTCACTGATGTAATAGCCATGTCTTGGCTATACAAAACATTGATGAATGAGCTCATGCTAAAAGAAAAACTCGTGTCAAGAACTCCTAACTTCACGTAAGTCTATCGTCAAATACTTCTTAGTCCAGCAGCTGAGAAAGAAGTGGCACTACAGAACTACAAACGTGGAACAGGTTGGTGCTGAAACGAGAGAGGCTATCCTACAGCTAGTTTCATTACATTTACAAACCGTCTGAAAAACAGAAATACTTCCAGTTCTTCAAAATACCTTACAAAGTACTAACCAGACAGAAAAAACATTCCATCCAGAACTGTTCATGATATATATTCAACTGGTAATAAAATCCAAAGAGAGCTTTCACGGCAAGCATACACACAAACCAACAACAACCCCCTAGTAGTTCTTTGCATTACCATCACTAAATATGTATGTCATCCAAGCCTCCATGAATATGTGGCCAGATGAGACATAAATGGCAAGGAAAGGCATAAATGTCAAGAAGCCAATCAAGCTCATTGTAAAAAAAAAAAAAAAAAAAAAAAAAAAAAAAAAAAAAAAAAAAAAAAAAAGATTTGTAGCTAAGAGAGAAGTTTGGCGGTCCATTACTGACTGCTTGATAAATACAGGCAGTTTCATTGGAAATGTAGTGTTTCTGTTCTTTCCTTCACCCACAGTAGTGCAGCAGGATGATATGCAAAGTGGAGTTTATAATTTGTCTCAAACCAGAAGGCAAGATGGGGTGTGTATTAACTGTTGCACCTTAAAGTCCAAGTACTGCAGGGCTGTGAATTTTATACAGCTGCTTTGGGAAGAAACTGGATTACTAGATGGGTTCTCTTGCTGATAACATTGATCCCTTTACACCTAATAGTGCAACAAATGAAGTCCTAATAATGGAAAAATAAATAAGCATACCAAACACACACTGCACAGAGATTCCAATGCAGAAAACTGTGTGATTTGAGCCCTTCTGTAAGGGTCTTATTCATTTATCCCTCC
The DNA here is from genome assembly GCA_016801955.1 of Conus betulinus. Taxonomy (NCBI): domain Eukaryota; kingdom Metazoa; phylum Mollusca; class Gastropoda; order Neogastropoda; family Conidae; genus Conus; species Conus betulinus. Next base: position 169,365 of record JADBJO010003148.1, on the reverse strand, counting down.
GCTATAAATCCTGTGCAGTGTGGTCTCATATTTAGCAGATGTGGTCAAGCGTATGGACGAAAGTGCAAGAGTTCTGTGGTTCCACACTGCCACGATTGCAGATTGTTGACCTTTGTGAAAGCTTGACCATGGCAATGGCAACATAATCTCAGCACAAATACACTTTTGATGAAACTTCAGAAGCAGCAAGTTGATTTCGTACTATTCTAAATCTAAAAAATGAAGAGAAAAGGTTGTAAAGCCAAATTCTAGAAAAAGATGAGAATTTAGACTGAAGCACTGACAAGGAAATGAAATCTAATTTATCTTGAACTGATTTCATTTTCTACTGAGGATGAAGAGTATAGCACTTTTAAAGTGTGTTTCATTCAATGTCCACAGTCTGATATACACTGAAATAAAGCAGGTAACATCACACAACCTATGGAGCAAGTGGGGGAGACTCTGTGTGTGTGTGTGTATGTGTGTGTGTGTGTGCACATGCATGTGTGTTGCATCTCTATATTGTGGTTATTCTTTGATATTGTGTCATGCTTAGTTAAAATTTGGTATTCCTGTTTTTACTGTCTGCTACAAATCCTCGTGATAATAAAGTGGCATAACACTTCAAATACTGGTCAATTTTCTTTTCTTTTTTTTCATTTTCCCCCCCTTTTCTTGTTTTCTTCTTTTCATACCCTTCAACTGTGCTGCACTAGTCGTAAGCTGGATGGAATGACATCTGATCACAGCTGTCCTCTGTCCAAGTCACCCAGTCTTGTCTCACCACTGGCGGATGTTTCCCTGGTTCACTGATTGCTGCTGCCTGTCATCAGGAAAGGTGTCAAAACAGTCCACTATAGCACAGCTAGCTCCTGGCCTACTTGTCCAGCCGACATAAAGGGTTGTCGTACACCATCTGCAGGTTGACCTTGGGCCAATCAGGTCGCTGATGTTGTTGATGCCGTACTTGATCATGGTGGGGCTGGGGCAAGAACAAAAGCATAGCATGACGCACTTTCCCATCTCAGTAATTATTTCTTCCAGTGACCTAGTTTTAACTACTTCTCTTTTGAAATGAAAAGGAAGTAAACCACATTGTGATATTTTCTTTTCTCTGCTCTCATTTCCTTTTATCGATTTAGTTTTAAACCCTTTAAAAAAAAAATGTTCCCGTAACTTGAGATTATTTTGACGCCGGTCGATGAGGAGGATGAGATGATGAAGAAGATGTTACAGAGTTCAATGCTGACTCCGGTCTGGTCTGACGCTGCGTGAAAACGCTGTGCTTTTTGCTTACATATGTCCATGCGCCAACTATGGCAGCTGGTGTCCTCCATCAGTGCGATCTTTTCTCGGTCTTTAGTTGCACCTCTTCTCTCGTTCAACCACCCGCACACTCTCCACCGCTTCAAACCCCTTCTTTCAGCTCCAACTCTCCAGCTTCCTTTCCTCCATCCATTTCTCTGTTCTCCATTTTTTCTTGATTACCGATTTTTCTCCTCTCACTTTTCACCTTGCCTTTCTTTTTATTTATTGCGCTTTTTTTAAATTTTTGTCTTCACTTTCCACCCACTTTCTCCATCCTATCCCTTGTCCGTATTATTTACCAGCTTGGTACAATTTTTGTTCATTTGCCTTCTCTTCTCATTTTTTTTTTTTTTTTTTTTTTGCTCTTATGTTTGTTTCATCCTTGTTTATATCAGAGGGATTTTTTTTTTATTCCTCCCATCTCCTTTCTTCTTTACTTTACCCTTTCCCTCAACTCCTCCAGTTTTTCTCTCATCTTCATGAATTCACCTTCCTCTCTCTCTTCTCTTCTCCATCGCTCTTCACATTTTCTCTCTTGTCTTACCTTCATCGCTTAGGTCTTGTTTTCTTTGTTACACCTTCTCTTCTTAGTTGTAAAACCTTGTCTTTTCTGAACTGCTCTGGCACATATAAACATACAGAAATAAAGCCAAAATGAAACGATTTATCCACAGGATTTATCACAATGCGTGTACTCATACCTACACACATTCATTAAAAAAAACAAACCCAAAAAAAACAAACACACACACACACACACACACACACACTCATTCACGTACATTTATACAAACACACCTGCAAGCTAAAGTTTGGGTAATAGGTAGGCTCACGAGGACTGATACTTAACACATATTGACAAGTAAACAATTAGGGTAACTTTGCTCCCATAAGAAAACCTAACACACAGTAACTTTTATTCAAGACTGGCACAGCCTTTTAAACTTGAATAAAGTCAGACAAATACAAAGACGAACAATCTAATAGTGGGGGGAAAAAGCAAGCGCAGGCCAACTACTCAACTGTCTTCATAGTAATGACTTGGCAAAAATTTGGACTGGGGGAGGGGAGGTTGAAGATGAAGAAACTCGGAAAATGAAATTAAGAAAATATTTTATAGATACGAAAACTCTTCGCTAGCTGCATGAGGGAACCATCACCATCCCTTCTGACGGCAGATATATTTGTATTGCCTGCTCCGAGGCCTTTCGTCCGCTGGATCGGAACTCATCAGGGAGACACAGCTGGTTGTGTCTGTGCTCCTGGCGTCAAACTGAGACACACCACAGTTCATAATACCGTGGTGTTCTCACCACCACCAAGGGTTCAAAAAAGAATACAACAGCACCCCCAAAGCAGCCAGTGAAGGGTAGTAAATGAAACCAAACGAAAGTGTGGGGAGGAAAAAAGTTGCTGAAAAACTAAAGACTATGCAAACAATGTAAAATGTCGGGGACAATCTTTGAGAGGAAAAAAGTTGCTGAAAAACTAAAGACAGTAATGCAAACAATGTAAAATTAGGGGACAACCTTTGAGCCTACGCTTGGGGATCCACCCAAGGATGCAAGGGAGATCAAAGACAAACACAAAGACGGACAGAAACAAATAACCTCAATTTAATCGAAACGAAATTGAAAATGAAATGAGGCAGGGAACAGTAAACATATTGACAAATTCCTATATAGATACAGCTTTTGATGCTGAACCCTGAAAAATAAGGGGTCCTCAAGACCCTAGCAGCACACTGACTGGACGCATAAGTCATACACCAATATTTCTTTTAGGAATTTCCAACTCATTAAACCAAAAAAAAAAAGAAAAAAAAAAAAAGGAGAAGAAAAGAAAGAAACTTTTCTCCTCAGGTTTGTCTTCCCTCCTGACTTCTGGCTTCAAGGTTCAGCACACATGGTGCAATGTGTCTGGACAAGTCTGCATACACTAATGCCTGTTCAATGAAATAAACTCTTCAGTCTCTTGTACAGGTGTAGGTATAGGAACATGAGGAGGAAAGCAGGACAGTGGGACATGGGGTGGAATGTTTGCGGGATCGAGACAGAACTTATTTTAGCTAAACACCCACCTCAGCTGAGCAACATTTTTTTAAACTGTTAATTAGGCTCCCTGCACACTCCCCTCTGGAACTGGTCAGCAATCTGACAAATTGAAACAATGGAAATTAAGATTACTGGGAATGAATATGCTTTCCTTTCACCACCTAATCACACTGCGCATGTGCAGTAAAAGATGGATTTCTCAATGGGATCACATCCTCTACTTCTGATCCTTTTTTGCCTGTCTGATTTTATTACGCTGTTAACAATCTGTAACTTTTAAAACTCATGCACACCTTCACAGGCAGGTAATTACACTCATGTTCAGACGCTCACATCTCAGTGGTCGGAGGAAGAGGAGGACCAGAACTCACCGCTCTAAAGACAGGCCCCAGGAGATGACGGACACATCCTCTGGCATTCCCATGGGCAACAACATCTCCGGTCTGAACACCCCGCTGTTTCCCACCTCCACCCATTTCTGGAGACCTGCACAGATACAGCACACTCAATTCCCGTGACGATGCACATCTTTGCATGGCGCCGGGTTGGCCCAGTGTTGTGCTGGACAACGAGAAACTTCTATTTCAGGGTTCAGATCCCACGAAAGGCAACATTTTTCCCCAGCCTCTTCACCTTTGTGTGTTCTTTGTTCAATGAGCATGCGAACCATTTCCCAGGTGTCCATTGAACACACATGAAGGGCATCCCCTTTGAAAGCAACAGGCCAGATCAGTTTTGACATGGATTATCAATGGCCACACTTTCCCTTCTTGTGCTGGAGGTGAGGGTTTGGGGTAGAAGTGAAACGTATGCCATTGGAACTTCAGCCTTTAGACTTCTTACAGAGACCACTATTACTGGGACTTGGAACATTTGCCTGCTTCATTCAAAGAAAACTATTAATTCTGGTGGGGATGGGGGAGGGGACAGGGGTAAGAGAAAGAACGCTTCCTTCAGAAATCAATGTGTTGGGAGATAGTTGTCAACTGACACAGCACTGTTTTTACTAAAGGGAAACGGCCCTGAACACACAAAAAGAATACTGTGCTTCCATAGAACTTGTGGATCTGCAACAAACCATTGCTGTTTTTGTTGATGCTGCTGCTGTTCTCTTTTTTTTTTCTTTTGTCCCCCCATTTGCATTTGCACCCCCCCCCCCCCCCTTCCCCCCGATGTAGTTTAAAAAAAAAAACAACTGAAAAAGAATACTAATTTTACACTGAATTCTAGACCCCCCCCCCCCCCCCCCCCCACCCCCCCCCCCCCCCCCTGAAAAGTAGTAATGGACCACAGTTATACAATACCACTAGATACGGTAGTCCTATCCCCTTAGTAACATCACATACCACCAGGTACAGCAGTCTTATCTCCATGGTAACATCACATACCACCAAACACTGCAATCCTATCTCCATGGCAGCATCACATATCACCAAATACGACAGTCCTATCTCCAACGTAACGTTACATACCACCAAGTACTGCAGTCTTATCTCCATGGTAACACCACACACCACCAAGTACTGCAGCCTTATCTCCATGGTAACATCACACACCACCAGCTACTTCAGTCTTATCTCCATGGTAACATCACACACCACCACTTACTTCAGTCTTATCTCCATGGTAACACCACATACCACCAAATACTGCAGTCTTGTCTCTATGGTAACATCAAACAGCACCAGTACTGCAAGTCTTATTTCCATGGTAACACCACATACCACCAGACACTGCAGACTTACCTACACTGTAAACGTCTCTGGCCTCAGGGCCAGCAGTCTTACCCTCATGGTAGCTGGAGATTTCCATGCTGGGCTCACTGAAAGGGTTGTAGGTTGGCTTCAAACGCAGCTTCTTGATTCCTGTCAGCACACGAATCATGCTTAATGCTAATCAAAGATTTTCATCCGTATTTACTTGGAGTATTGGCACATAAAACCTGTTAGCAGATGGCTACAGCTGATACATTGATTAAAGTAATTGTAAAACGACAAAAGAAACATCAGAGATTACAGCAAACATGTAACATGTTGAAACAATGAAAAAACAAAACAAACTAAAACACAAAAATTGCACCTTTCCCTTATCCACTTACTGTGATTACCAACCAGCATGGTGCATCTCCTAAGGAATAAAGAAGACACTTTCACCGTACAGCGGGGAAACCTTTGACATTTTATTAAGAGCAAAGACAGAACTGCTGCTCAGCCTGAAGAAAGAATAAACAAATCACAAAACAATTACAACGCGTTTTGACTCTTTTGGATTTCTTCAGGCCAGACAGATAACATTCGAGACCATGAAAATGAAGGACAATCAGTCATTTATGTCTTCAGACTGCGCACACAACCAAGTTTTTTTTTTTTTTGCACCCAATTCGAGGAGATAAGTGACTATCTTTCCGTCCTTTAATTTCATAGCCTTGAATGTTATTTGTCTTACCTGATGAAGACCAAATAGATCAAAATGCATCATGTTTGTTATGTAATTTGTTTATTCTTACGCCTGGTGGCACAGTAATTCTGTCTTTGCTCTTGTTTCACGTTGTGCCTGTAGTCAACCCACTTTGAACCATATATTTCAATACAAAATGGAGCAAAGCAGCAAGACAAGATAAACAGAGAAACAAACACGCGTGGAAATAAATAATCAAATAAAGATGATCTATCCTGGTGCCCACACAGAGAACAAACATCAGGTTTTAAAAACACAAACATGCACAAAGGGTTGCTGACCATAATCACACCATGTTTTCTTCACTACATCTCTCATAGCCAATGTCCATTGCCACGGTTCACCCGGTTATGGGTGACCAATGACGAGGCGCGTGGGAAGAGGGAGCACCCGCAAGTACCTGACCTCAAGCGAACAAATCAAACACCGGGCAAAAGATAGACAAACCACAACATGTATTCACATTAAACAGATATTGATGAGAGATGAGAGACAGGGCCCTAACTAACTAGACAGAATAGTGATGATACTAAATCCCCCACCCTAGCCCGATACAGCACCAAAGAGGACCTAGTCACCCCACCTACCCCACACTACTGAAGCCCACGGGGAAAAGGGAAATGTGGACAATGACAATCACATAAGAAAAAACACAACAGTCTTAAAATTTTT
>JADBJO010003148.1:142892-157892 GCA_016801955.1 Conus betulinus | reverse complement strand
GGTGTTGGAAAAGATCAATGTTAGCATGGGCGCTAGTTCGTCTGCGCACTCTTTCAGGACTCTTGCTGGAATTTCGTCCGGACCTGCTGCCTTGTGTGGGTTGGTCTTCCGGAGTAACTGCCTCACTCCTTTCTCAGACACAGTGATGTTGTTCATGGCTGGGGAGGGAATCCCTGTTGGAGATGGGATGTCTCGAAGGTCTTCTTTGGTGAAGACAGACGTACTGGTTGTTAAGGATGTTGGCTTTGTCTCTTGCTGCGGAGAAGAGTCTCCCTAGATGTGTCAGAGGGGCAATACCAGTACTATCTTTCCTTAGTGTCTTCACATAGCTCCAGAATTTTTTCTGATTGCTACCATGGTTTACAGAGTCGCCTTCTTCTGGGGGGTCGATCAGATTGTTTATGTATTGCCAGTAGTTCCTGCGCTCTTCCTTCTGTACCCTGGCCTTGGCTCTGGTGTACCTCTCCTTAACTGCTCGGTTGGAAGAAGACTTATATTTGTTAAAGAGTCAGAGTAGTTTCTTTCATCTGTTCTTGACATGGGGGGTTATCCAGGGCCTGTCACTCATGTTACTTTCTTATCTGTTTTGTGGGATATATGGTCATTGATGAGGGTGGTCAAGAGGGTCCGGAACTTCACCCATAGGTCGTTCACCCCCAGACAGCTGGCTGCATCTTTGAATTCTTGATAGGAATCCTTCAGTTTATCTCTAATGGAGGTGCAATCTGCTCTTCTAAAAATGGGGACCTTCCTTGGTGGCTTCTTACAGAAGATTGATCGGAGGGACGACTCAACAAAGATAGCTTCATGGTCAGAAATCCCCGGGATGACTTTGACCTTGTTGATCAGTGATTTGTGTTTTGTGAAAAAGATATCTACAGTGGTGGCAGAGAATACTTAGCGATCCTTGTTGGTTCTAGGACCACTTGTTCTAGGTGGGCATCACTGGCTATGGATAGTAACTCAGAAGACAGGGTCGGTTGCGATGCGTAGGGTTTTACTGAATCTGACTTCCAGTCAATATCTGGGAGGTTAAAGTCGCCTCCTACCCATACATGGGAGCCGTCAGGAATCTTCCGGAGGGTTGTTTCCAGGTCTTTTAGACAGCCAGGACGTTGGTATGCTTGGGCCAGGTAGAAGGCACAAATGTAAAGGTTCTTGGCCCCCCTCGCCTTCACTCTTACCCACAGTATCTCACTATCCGATTCTTTGTCAGCCTTGAGCTTGTCTGGTTCGTCACTTTCTAACTCTGACGATACAAGGATAAAGACTCCACCGTAACTCTCTGAAGACCTATTCCTTGTATTAGGTTTATAACCTGATGGGAATACTTCATTTACGTTCACATCATCGTCCAACAATGACTCTGTACCAATAATGATGTCCGCCTGAGTGGCATCAGCTATACTCTCCAGCTGAGCTTTCTTGTTGCGGACTGACTGGCTGTTTGCCTCTCTCTCTCTCTCTCTCTCTCTCTCTCTCTTTCTCTCTTAGTGCTTACTATCATATTGTGACGGACCGTTTCCTGTCCAGTCACAAATTTTCGTGCAACCGTGCTAACCGGAAGGTAGCCGTCCGGAAGCTGGTTGAAAAGTTTACCTGACTGCTGCTCACCTGCGCTCTGTTTAAGACGGGTGAGCTGAAACGGTTAGGCAGTCTCTGCAGTGATTCCGGCAACGCAACTACCCAGAAGCCGACGAGGGACTCCTATTTGTTTTTGGTGGCAGTCAGGTACTTACCATTCAATATTTATTTTTAGCAAACCGAAACCGCATTCCCGTTTAGGAGCGACTGAAACATCCACAGCACACTGTGAAGGTTTTGTTTAGAAAAGAAAAGTATTTGTTGTGTTCTGTTATCCTATGACTTGATAGGGTAGTAAAACGAAATTCTTTCGGAAAACATGAATAGATGAAGTGAGTGTTAAAGGAAGTGGTCTTCAGGGGAAAACATTGTTTATTCTGTGACTTAACTAGCTGTGAACTTCATGATGAAAAAAAAAAAAAGGTGTTGATTATTCTAATGTGGTTTAGCTAGGCTTTGCAAGAAGAGAGAGAGTGTTGATGCTATGGATAATAAGCTCCCAAAAGTGAGCGACAGAGACTACCATATATGCTGGTTTTGATTTTTGATGTGGATGAGTATTTAATTCGCTCTTGATATGAATATTGAATTGTTGGGTGTTTGGTAAACAAGAGTGTACGGAAATCCTTTTTATGTGTATTTAAGTAAATGAATCTTTTGAAACATATGTGTTAAAATGAAATTTCTAAACTGTGGTGATCATACAAAATGAAATGAACATTCTTGTCATGATCGAAGAGAAAGAAGTGCACAATTTTGTCCTTTTTTGAAAGATCAACAAACATACTATGGTAACCAACCAAAGGTGCCACTATTTATATTTCTTACTTTTTCACAAGAAAATGTAGCTTGTTTTGTTCTTTCATGATTTTCTTTTGCTTCTTAGGTGGCACCTTTGGTTGGTTTTTTGAAAACTCAACAAACATACTACAGTATTGTACACCAGCCTTTTTCTGGGACAGCATTCTTCTTAAAACCAAAAAGGCAGTGGAGTCAAGTTACCACTTTCTGTGGTCACTGAGGAGAAACAATCAGGTTTCGAAATACCGGTATATGACCAGGAGTTATATGTTAGTGAGTTTCCTCCCCATTGTAGATTGTCTCCTTCTTGGAGACTATACGTTTGCTGAAGGCTCATTTGGAGAAGCATTTATTTATTCCCCATTCACCCACTCAAGCACATACTGTTAGTTTGGCAGAATTATCTACCACTGCAGATATGGATGCTTATCTCCCCCTATTTCTTCAATCTAGGACATAAGAGCAAGCTTTCTTTTATAATTGAATATTTCTTGCAGTCATTGCAACACCAAGCTGCTCTGTAAGTTGCTGGAATGATGCTCGGTACTTATCCTTGGAATTTATTAGTTGATTGTAATTTAGTCCCTTGCAGATTCATTCCAAGAACTGGCCCTCAGCACTTGTGTCTAAAAGGTTATTTTTTTAGATTTTCTACTTTTCACAAGAAAATGTAGCTTGTTTTGTTCTTTCACGATTTTCTTTTGCTTCTTAGGTGGCACCTTTGGTTGTTGTTTTTGAAAACTCAACAAACATACTATGGTGTTGCACACCAGCCTTTTTCTGGGATTTTTCATCTTAAAACCAAAAAGGCAGTGGAGTCAAGTTACCACTTTCTGTGGTCACTGAGGAGAAACAATCAGGTTTCAAAATACCGGTATCTGACCAGGAGTTATATGTTAACTGACCAGGAGTTATATGTTATCTGACCAGGAGTTATATGTTAGTGTGAGTTTCTCCCCATTGTAGATTGTCTCCCTCTTGGAGACTATAAGTTTGCTGAAGGCTCATTTGGAAAAGCATTTTTTATTCCCCATTCACCCACTCAAGCACATACTGTTAGTTTGGCAGAATTATCTACCACTGCAGATATGAATGCTTATCTCCCCCTATTTCTTCAATCTAGGACATAAGAGCAAGCTTTCTTTATATATATATATATATATATTGTACACCTGTGGGTTGGCATGCTGGATTATTGACGTATTTATATATGTATATTTGTCAGATGGCTCGGGCAGCATAAAACAGAAAAAAGTGTTTGTTGCCTGGCTGTCAATGTTTGGGTGAGTGGGTGTGCGTGTGTATGTGAAAAGTCGTGCACGCATCCAGAATTTCTGTGTGAGAGTCGGACAGTCAGACACCCGCAGACACAACCCATTTCATCCGTAACGCATACTCTGTTTGCAAGGACAACACTTCAAACATCAAAGCAATAAACATATAGACGGAATATTTCTACACACACACACACACACACACACACACACAGGGCCCACATTTATACTGGTATCCAGAAACATCAATTCTGTGTGACCACATGCATATCCAATACACAGGAGTCAAAGGTCATCAACGTATGGAACTGGCTGACATATTACTCGTAGGAGTCGAACAGCTTATGGGTGTATATGGATTGGGGAGGGGGAGGTGAGGGAGGAGGGGAATGGGAGGGGGAATGAAAAAGCCTTGCTCTATGTGCAGATTAGACACCAAACCATACTGATATGGTATATGCCTAGAATAAGATTTTAACATTTAAAAAATTCACGAATTGAACACACACACACACACACACACACACACACACACACACACACACACACACACCTGTTGGGAAGGGAGGCAGTGTGGTGGGGGTGAGGCAGTGGAGGAGTTGAAGAAAATATCTTCCAAGTGGATGAGATTTAACAAGATAAATAGCCACATTGCCAGACTCCAACCATTCTCATAACTGGGATTGAAAACGCTAGACATAGTCAGCGAAAGGTTAAAGGACTTGATCTTATCATGAAGAGGCTGAAAGTGAGTTTTTATACTGGTACAGTCAAATTTTTAAAAAAATGAGGGATATCGAGAGTCTGACCACATGCACAAGCAGGTGCCGGTTTTAAATATCTGCCTAACTAGGCATCTTTAAATATCTGCCTAACCCGCAACTTATGTACAAGATTGCGGTTTGGGATTTGCCCTGGGGGATTACAACATTTTCTTGTTGGTTTAGTCATATCCCATTTGTGCTTCCAAGCTCAATCTTCAAGGTATGTTTCTGTCTTATGCCCCAGACTGAACTTGTGAGAATGTGAATAGCTTAAGATGAATAAAAAAGGATATCACAATTCAAAACATCAGATTTAATTTCTTACAGCTTCCTTTGCATAAAAGTCGGCTAAGTCATTGCCACGTAAACTGGAATGCCCTGGAACCCATAAAAAAGTTACATCAATACTCTGGGTTATTAACTGATGAATGAGAAATAAGATCTTGTATACCAAGTCTGACCGACTAGACTTTGATTAACAATGTAGAACTGTAAGCGCTGATTTTGAGTCTGATAACAAAAGTAGGTGTCTATGTATAACAGGCATGGTAAGTATCAAATCCAGTGCTTTCAAAATGCCAAATAACTCTGCTGTAAATATTGAACATCCTTTCGTAATATAGAATTTTTTCTAATGCCAAGCGCTGGTATTACAAAGGAAGCCCCAACATCGGAAGAATCTAAAACAGTCCATCCGTGAAAATCTGTAGATAGGAATCATATTTCCTATCTATCAATCCTTTGGCATAGGATGATAGTAACAGATGATTATCTTTTTTTTTTATTAAGATTTCCGTAAGTAAAGATGATTTCAGCCTGCTCTGATAACCACGAAGAGTATGAACAACATGAAACAGCGGCAATACCATCAATAGACAGGTTACAGTTCTGTAACAATGGGGAAACATAATCACCTGGGGACATGTATACCCGATTTGTTACGGATCTCTCTTGAAATATACGTACTTCCATCCGGTTCAGTCATTACTGAATTTGGGATGGTTCTAGCTCTCACTGTAAAATTACAGGCGCAACTTTACCTGTGTCCACTTAAGGGTAACACACCAGCCTCCTTGTATCTTAAATCAATTGAAGCCCAATTGGGGAAGACCTCATGCAATTTTAAAGGATAACGAGTCAATACTGGCTAGCTTGTGTAAAAATCTGTCTTTCCAGCTGCTGTAAAAAAAACTTATGGCCATACGACAGAATTGAACGAACTAGCCCTGAGGCGACACAGACGAGATATAAGATCCCAATTTAATCACAGGTATAGCAGAAAGAACACGTAATAATATTTTTTTCCTAGCCTTTACTACAAGGTTGTTAATATGTTTACTCCAAAACGTTTATAGTGGAAGATTACACCGAGAAACTTAACTTGTTTGCTTGGATATATTAAATTATTATCAACCCTTATAGAGACTGCTTCTCTGCCTTCAAACGCAACTGTTATCTTTTTAAAGACAACGAAAAGCATTTTGTGAGCAGATAAACCGAACCCATTTGATTTCATGTAATGGAAAATGTTGTCAATTATTTCTTGAAACTGTTCAATGATTTTCTTTCTTTTGGTTTGTTGTTTGGAAAAATTGCAGTTTACATTTCTCCACAGAGCAGTATCATCTGCATACGGAGCTAATATGGCACCTTTTGTATTAACCTGTTTAGTATCATAAAGCATTAGCGAGAAAAAGTGTTGGAGCGATTACACTTCCTGGGGAACCCCCATGTTAATAGTCCTAGAAGTTGATAGTGCTCCATATACATTGACTTGGGTAGTTCTGTCCGATACGAAAGCTTTTAGAAATCGGAAAAAACGACTTCGTATTCCTACTTCATGTGCTTTGTATGTAGAATGTCATGCTGAATCGTAGGCTCTATGGACATCAAAAAACGTTGAAAGGGTCGAATGACGACTGGTTGGAGCTTTTTCCACATTTGAGGACAAGTGGCCAATGTGGCCTATGACTCCTTTACCTTTCCTAAAACCAGCCTGGAATAAAGGCAAGACACCATTTTTTTCAAGAAAATGCTCTATTCTGTTTTTCATGATTCCTTCAAAAAGTTTTCCAGTGTGAGGTGTTAAAGAACTAGGTCAGAAACTAGAGGGAAGAGTTTTAGATTTTCCTTGTTTACAGATTGGGATGACGGCAGCTTTTTTTCCAATCTGTAGAGAGCATTCCAGCATTCCAAACAAATCTGAAAGAACTCCAACAACTTTGATAACAGACTCTCATGGAAATGTTTAATCATGTTATAGGAAATTGGATCTGAGCCTGTAGACAACTTACCTGGCTTTATACGATTTAAGTGCGAAACAGTTCATGCATTTTAAATTTGTGTTTACATATAAAGTATTACTTTCTATGTTACGCTGCGCAAAGTTTTGGTATTTATCCTCAAACTCCTTTCTACGAATTTGTTCAGACTGAGACAAACACTTGGTCTGACTCATTGAAGCGAAAGTTTCTGATAATAATTCAGCCTTTTCTTTGTTAGTTCTATATAGTGCTAGGCTTAATTGCAGAAAAAGGGCTGAATTGTTCACATTGGTATACCAACATACCACCTTGTACACTTAAAAAGACATGTCTCAGTGTCCAAATGGCAGGGAGGGGCCACTTCTTTATGGTCTATGAACAAAAGTATGACCTGTTGAGTAAGCTTACCCCCAAACGCACTTTTTTGCAGATGGCGAACATTCACAACACCAGTTCTTTGTTATCATGAGTTCATTTTCCTTTGAATTAATATCTATGTATGCCTGTATCACATTTCTGACATCATGACAATAAAAACACTGGCTATTGATTGTTTATATGCAAATGATTTTTTTTCTTTTCAAGAACGGTACCGTTTACTAACAATCGCAAGCTTGCATACTGAGTTTTGAAATTATGTGAATGACAAATAAGTTCTTGCCAGCTGCTATCTTTTTGGAAAGGGTATATGATTCTGCTCATTTTAAAGCAAAGGCAGATGACACTTCGACACTACAAACTGATGTAAAACAGACTTTTCTGTCAATTGTCTACAGCAAAATTCTCAACCAGGTTGTAGGTGCACTCCTATTTACAAGTACTGTACGTGGAGCTGCGTTTCTTCTATTTGTTAACAAACAAATGCATTACATGCATAATCACTGAATCTCAGATTTAAAAAAGAAACATGTCAACATAGTTTCTTCTATGTCCATAGCAATTTACTCACATAACTAGTTCATGAATTCAGTCTTTCAGTCACGCTGGCATTTTGCCATCGCAGAAGCAAAGGGCAGTGCAGGGGACACCTGCTGTGGCACAGCTACACCGACCTCTACAACCTTTCTTGCAGCTGCATTTTACGCGTTCAGAGTAGATCTTGGATGCATCTGGAAGTGATGTCCAAACAGGCGAATAAGTTCCATCAACTTTTTCCCTGCCCCAGTTTGCAGGATATGGAATCTCTGGCTGTGGAATAAGACCTTCCTTCCAGATGAGTGCCTGCAGGATCGCTCTTTTTGTGTGTCCAAGAAAAGCAGCCTGAGTGGGTGGGATGGTTTCCAGCATGTGCCCTTTCTTCGTGAACAGGTTTTTTTTCTCGCATCGTTCACCTTGTCGTAAACACTGGTCTTGTAGTACATCAACGAGACAAAGCGCTCAGTCTGGCTGAAATCATCCTGGAACTTCTTTGGTGATGCAAGCACTCTGAGGAACAGCTGTGTGAATTCTGGATCAGACATCCACACTTCACAGCGTGTCTTCTTACCGACACCAAAGAAAATGATACAGTGTCACAGCCGGTAAGAGAATGAAACATCAGAGATGCTGCTGCTGCTGCTTCCCTGGGGCCCAGTGTGCTGGTGTAGTTGTGAATAGGCAGAAGACGAAAGTGGAATCCAGCACCAAATGCAACCCACATTTTTTCCAGCTGGAGGGAATGGTAGTGAGCTGTTGCAAGCACACTACGTCAGTGTCTGAAGTCCTGATCATGACGTCAGTGTGATTCATTCTGGCCAGATCAGAACAGTGTACAACCAGTCTGGTATCAGCCTCTTCGTGTGAACAAGGGGACAGCCTGGCTTTCTGGTCCTCACAAATACCACTAGAACTAACAAAGCCCACTCCTTGTGTTGCAATGACCACTTTCCCCATCTTCCTTGATGAGCTGCAAATTTTTCGGACAGGAAGTGAAGCAGTTCTTCTTTGTTTTGACTGTTTCGTAGAAACTCTGGCCAGTTGCATGGCAGAGCAACATCTCCTTTCACTCGTCTCCTGATCCCAGAGCCTCGTTTCTTCCTCACCGACGACTTAGACTGTTGTCACGGTAACAGTCCCAAACAATGTCAACGCGGTCAGCAGTAGACAGGCACATCAGGATATATGCTACAAAGACAGAATCACTGTACTCTTGGAATGTTTGTGCTTGGTATGGCTTCAAAATGTGTACTAGCGCAGCACCATCGATGAGAACAACTGATACCTGTGGTTCATTGAGGACTGGGTCATGAGTTTTCTCAAGACATTGCAGGAGGTCAATTTTGTTGCCATGGCACAAATCTCCAGAATCTGAAATTGATGGAGGGAATGACTGGTTTTCGTGCTGAAAGAACTCGTCAAGGTCTCCTCCTCTAGCCTGACATCCAACATACAGTCTTGCAAACAAGCCACAGTTGGTCTTGGCTGTCTTCAGCTTAGATCCTTGGTCCTGTTCTGATTTCTGAAAAGGGTTACTCTGTTGAATTGGGTCTGACAGTGGCTTTGACCTGAGCAGCAGCCTTTCATTAACAAATTCCAAGTACTGTGCCTTACCCATTTCTTTGGCATGCACCACTGTGTTGACAGCTTCAGTACTTGCAACATCTTTTGTAGACAGACGCAGAAGTTCTTCGCTTTCTTCGGCAAAGGGGTTGCCCAAAATACGACAGTTTTCTTTTCAATGAGCTAAGGTCTTCTTTGTATCGTTTTTGGTGTGCCATTGTCTGCTCATGATGCCTTTTGTCATTGTTGATTGTCAGCTGTAGTGTTTGTTCGAACTCATCCACTAGCCTTGCCATTTCTGGCCCAGCAATCATCCATTTCTCGAATGCTGCAGCATTCTCTGTCAGCCCGACTGCTCCACCCTCACCCTTGACCATCTTGTTTTATCTGCTCATGGGCTTGGTAGAGAGCGATAGACGAGAACACATTGTCTGTCTTCTGGACTGTAAACTTTCCTTCACCAAAAGCCTGAGCAACCTCTGGTGCTTTGGTTGGCATATCTCGCCGATGAACTGAGAGCCATCGGGCGTAATGGTAGCGGTCAAGAAGAAAGAGCCAGGGTAACAGTTCTTCAAGTGACTGTACGTACAAAGGGAAATTGGACGTCCTGAGAGGTCTCACGAACGTGAGAACTGAAAGCTCAAGGTCCATCCCAAGCGACCAGTAGAGGAACTGTGGATGTCGATGTTTCTTATTCTTCCACTCCTGAAACAACAGCCTGTTCTCTGCATAGTGTACTGTTAGTACGCTTCAGCCTGAAGCAGAAATAAGGCCCCCACAGTGACTTCATATGTATACCTGGTCTTCTTCAGGTGTCCACAGTTCAGCAAGCTGTTGGCTGTAGCTGTCCTACAACATCTGCCTCTGAAACAGCTTGTGTCCATCCACTATCTTCCAGCCACGTGCCAACTACACTCCATGCTGCTTGTTCGATATGAAGACCTCCCAGGACAATTACAAGCTTGTCTTCTCCATATTGTTCAGGCCATGTCCACTGGATACTCTTTCCATTGGCAAAGAGGGGCTGATCACACGTCATGACTGGGATCTGGCCTGGGTTCAGGTAAGTGACAGCGTTCTTTGATAACGTCCATAGCATAGCGAATCATGGCTGGAGAATGTGCAGAGTCTTCAAATAATGGTAGAAGTCCACCCCCATACTTTGGTCTCACAAGCTGGTGCTCATTTGCGTGGAATGCAGCCCAGCTCAGGCACAGATCCTTCGTAGGATCATCATTGCAATGATTTTGCACATACTGGAGCCACTCAGTTTTTTGCCGGATGACAGGTCCTTCCACAGTTGCATCTGGTAACAGAGACTGCGCTGCAGGTGGAACTTCAACGTCCTTAGGAGGCTTTGTGACTGGAGGCACTTTGAGATAAAAGTCTGGAAGGTGATCAGTAGCACTCCAAGAAGAAAAGTCTGGCCTGGCCCTGGTCATCAAAGTCTGGATGCTGGAACAAGGAGATTCCAGTTCCGTGGAATGATCGCTTTGCAGTAGATGATGAGGGATTGTAGTCGATGTTGTCAACAGCTCCTGTCGTGAAGACGGATTTGTGAAAGCCTCTAGGAACAACCACACACACCTTCTTTCTTGAAATGTGCACACACTGCATTGGACAGATCTTGGGACATCTGGTTGATTTTTTTAGAGGAGACTGAAACACCAGCATCAAAGAACTTATCAACAAGGCCTTTCTGGCGGGTGTGTGTGTGTGTGAGTCAGAAGCCCTACATATAGTGGAAAGGGGGTTTCTTTCTCACGATGATGACGGACTCTTGGTTCTGCAGCTCTTGTGCGTTTCACAGCATTGTGTTTGATTAGCTGTGCTACTGACAAGCATGCGGGCGTTGCCTTCCTGTTAGATCTCTCTGTAATGCCCGGACCTTCCAGAAGCATGCAGATGAACAACTGTAAGGTGAAGGGAACTGACTTCTTCTGGCAGTCTTCTTTGAAAATACCGTCAAAAATATAGCAGTCAATAAACAGTTCTGAGCGGATGATTTTGGCAGCTTGAGCCAAAATCAGAGCCTCTGTGGTATGGGTTTTGTCCATTGCTTTTGCCAAGGCGGTTCCAACTTGTGTGTCCATGATAAACAGAAAGTCTCGTCCTTTGTTATGAGCAGTGAGGCCAGGGATGTGTGCTAGAAGTTTCTCTTTCTCTTTCAGTCTTGTGTTGAGTTCTCGCGAACCACTTTATTCTGTCCCAGTTCCTCTAACCGTCTCTGATACAGTGACACGGCTTCAGCAAGCTTTACAACGTGTGGCTCTTCAGGCAGCTTCTCTTCCAGGTACATGACAAGCTCTGCGAATGCTATGCCTCGATGTGCATCCAAGTCAGAGTCACTGGACGTCTATGGTGTTTCACCAAGCTTTGCCTTGTTGTAAAAGTCTACCAGGCACCTCTTATGATACATCATGTCAATTGCAATGACGTCACCTGCTGACAACTTTGCAAGAAGTTTGTGTCACCAATCTTCAAAGCAGCTTCCCGAACATATGAATCAAGCTGGTATGTAGAACCTCTGGAAAGGTTTCCTGTTTTACCACAGTCAAAAATCAGGTCTCTTGTGGGGAAACTTGCCCACTCTCTCTGCGTGATTTCTTTCTTTGGTCCTGTCTCGCCTTCATCTCTTTCATCTTCTTCAGCTTCATCATGCTCTCTCTTTCAGCTCTGTCCAACATTCGTTGGTTGTACCTAGCACGGCAGTTCTTGTGCCACCTACTCCATGTTTGGCTAACGTAGACGCAATCCTTGACCCTCATTGGATTTGTCTATTTTCAGTGATGATGGGAATGCTCCAGCTGCTTCAAAACCTTCTAAATGTGTCTCTCTGCTGTGTTGTAGCTTTCTTCGGTGGGATTTGTCAGCTTTTCTGTCGTGTCCTTCTGGCAAAAGACGCACAGGATGCAGTCCATGTCTTTACACACGCTGCTTGGCATGTCTTCTTTGTTTCAGTCTGAAAACGCACTGTTAATCAATGTGTTAGATATACACATTATTTAGGTCCTTGGTTTTACCTGTATATCACCAAAGCTTTGGTGTCTTTACTGACAAATTCTAGCTTCCTAGTTACCTTATTATGTCTCTAACTGAGAGCGCCTACAATAGAGCCTGACCCAAGGTTTCGGAATATAACTTTTGGCTCATTTTCAACCATTTGGTTGTTTTTTTTTTCACGGAAGGATGTTAAAAGACAACAACATCCCTATAACATGGATTTATTTTGTTATTCAGTCTTATTCTATAGTTTATATGAGTTAAAACGCTTGCACTGTGTGTTTGACATCGTTTGCGAGTAGGCACGCCGTTGCCTAGCAACCAAATTTTACCAGAGGACAAAAAATTGCTTGCCCCCCCCCCCCCCCCCCCCCCCCCCCCCCCCCCCCATTTACATTCTTTGGATGTGTTCTAGTGGGAAAAAAAGACGGTTCGAGTGAGTGAAGGGTGAATGGTGTTGTGCGCGAGTTGTTTATATAGGGGGAATTGTAACGAATTGCTTTTTTTTTTTTAGGGGGGTGGGGTGGGGGTGGGTGGGGGGGTGTCGTTGTGTCCCCTTTGTGGTTCGTATCGCGCGGGCACTTCGGGTTCGGTGGCCATCCTACCTCTGGATGACCCAGCCCCAGGTTACCACGTGATAGTCCCTGGAGTATCCCTGGTCCGGTATTAACCCTGTGTGGGTTGGGGTCCCTTGAGGCTTCCTGGATTTGAAGGTGGGGTGTCGGGGCATTTTTATTGTGTATTGCTGATTTTGGCGGTGTTTTTTCTTCTTTTTTTTTTTGTATTTTTGTTTGAAGATTTTTTTTTTTGCTGACAGTGTGTGGGTGAGTATTTGAATAAAAGTTGATTGTTTGCTGCACCTATTATTGGGTGTTTCGTATTTTTGTTCTGTGGTGTCGGTAGTTTTAAGAGTGTGGGCTGGGTGGATTAAAAGGGGGTACCCTCCTACGTTCGGGTATCCCTGTCACCGCACTAGGCGTAATGTCAACACGGCTATTCTGGTAAAATAAAACACCGGGCATCACCCGTGACCCATAATGAACATACCTACAAATTTTCAGAGAAATCGGCCCAGAAGTTATGTCTGGAGCGAGTGGAACACATTTTGACCACGGACACACAGACAGACAGACAGACAAACAGACAGACACCATTTTTTCGTTCTCATTCTAAAGTACTCCCTGTTCTATAAGAACTGGGAATACAACAAAAAGAAGCAGGATTTGGAACTGCAGGCAGCCTCAGTAGGTCCTACGTGGTTACAAACCACGCAAGACCCACTTGCAGTAAGCTTACAGTAGTCAGCAGAGGATACAGAACGGTGCAGTCATCTCAACGGCAAGGGAATGAGGACGATTCTTCCTCAATCAGCCGGACGGACGGACGGTGTTACTAAGGTAACACAACCCAGTCCAGCCACTTGGGAAGAAAAACGCTGGTGACCCGGGACAAACCACGGCAAAGCAGCAACGATGGCGCAGAAACTGAACACCAGAGGCTTCCGCAATCCTGATAGAACAGCCGTGAACAACCGTGACACGTTAGAGAGTCCTGAATGGGACTACAGCCAACAGTGCCAGACCACCAACACCTCAAGGCCACGGCAACAAGATGAAGAAGGTCCCGCACAAGACGTAAAACGAACAACCTAAAAGAAACGACGCAACGAAAAACTAAAACGCCGCTTTCATCAGACAGGCACTACGCAAACCAGGCAGGTCCACAACTTTTAAATGGAGTCATGGCATAGTTGCGACACATGAGAACAAAAAACTCAGAGCAAACACCACCAAGACTTGTGTTCGGTTGATAGGAAATAACACACACACACACACACACACACACACACACACACACACACACACACTGAATTAGTACGCTGAGTAGTATGTTTTCAGCAGAAATATTGAGTAGAGTAACTGATTTGTCTTATCTAAAGTTTATAAAAAAAAAATCAATCAGTTTTATTTATTCATCACAATCATCTAGTGAACATTTGCCCCCACAGGTTTAAGCCCTGCAAAGTGACATGTCGATGACTGTCATCATGTAAAGAAAACAAGATGCAAAGCATGTAAACGTACTCCCAGTTTATCCTGAATATGCGTGATATATTCCATAAAGAGTCAAAACCGTCTTGGGCTAGTGTAACCGTTAGTAATGGCTGAACATACTTACAAATTTTCATAAAAGATCGGCCAAGAACTTTCTGAGATTTTCCATCAAGAAGAAAACCATTATGGGCCGTTAGTAACGGCTATAATGGTAAACTTAAACATCGGGCAGCTCTGTGACCCGTAATGAACATACCTACAAATTTTCAGAAAGATCGGCCACTTACTTTCTGCGATATTCCATAGAAAACAAAAAAAACCATATGGTCATTATAGCCGTTAGTAACGGCCATAACGGTAAATAAACGCCGGGCATGATCCGTGACCCATAATGAACATGCCTACAAATTTCAGAGAAAGATCGGCCAAGTACTTTCTGAGATCTTCCATAAAAAAGAAAAACTATTATGGGCCGTTACAGCCGTCAGTAACGGCTACAACGGTAAACTAAAACGTCGAGCATCATCCGTCGCCCATAATGGACATACAAAAATTCAGAAAGTTCAGCCGAGTACTTTCTGAGATATTCGATAAAGAAGAAAAACCATTATGTGCCGATATAGCCGTTAGTGACGGCTATAACGGTAAACTAAAACATTTGGCATCATCCGTAAGCCATAGTGAACATACCTGCTAATTTTCACAAAGATCGGCCAAGTACTTTCTGAGATATTCCTTAAAGAAGAAAAAAACCGTTACATGCCTTTACAGCCGTTAG
>JADBJO010003148.1:77892-132892 GCA_016801955.1 Conus betulinus | reverse complement strand
GAATCTTCATCAGACACAGCTGGACTGTATCCTCAATGGAGTCCACCTGACACAACGTTCAACTACATGCCCTTCATCATTATCACAAAGATACTAACAAAAATTCAGTATAACAAAAAAAAGAAGAAGAAAAAAAAAAAGAATAAAGCTGTTTAAATGTGCTTTTAAAGTAATCAGTAACTTACAAGCTTAGTGAACTCAGCATCGCACAAAACACAATCACAAGAGTCATAAAAGATTTCAGTTCAGCTGGTTCACCCTTTTAGCTCCCCCCCCCTCCCCCCCCATCCCAGCCTGCATATCTTTAGCCTATTAAAAAAAAAGTTACAGCCCTAGTCTGTAGTGGGACAAGGTTTTGAAGATGAACTAGTTCTAGAATGTTACTAATTTTTTTTGTTGTATTAAGATGTGGGGAAGTGTCTCTTTTACTATCTGAAACATTCCTTGTTCCTCTTTCTATGAGATGGTGTCAGAATTCTCAATGTGTGTGTGTGTGTGTGTGTGTGTGTGTGTGTGTGTGTGTGTGTGTGTGTGTGTGTGTGTGTGTGTGTGTGTGTGTGCTTGCACATGTGTCTGTGTTTGTGTCACAGCATTAGCTGCCCTTGTGGTCTGTGTATCTGAGCATGTATAAAGGTGGGTGACATGTATGTCACGATTTCATTTTGCATAATTTTTGTGAGTGTGTGAATAAGTAACCGTTTATATGGAGATATACTGTTTCAAGTTTTTTGTCTGTTATGTGAACAATGATATGTAGCCCATTTATTTCAAAAGCATGCTTTGAGTTGAAATCTTGCCTACGTGTACAATAGTGTATCAAATCTTAATATTCTATTATCAGATCTTATGATTGTATTCTATAAATTAACACTTCTAATATTGTGTAGAATCACAGATGTTACCTCTACCATTTCTCATTTTATGACAACAGAATCATTCTGAGTTCTAGCCTGCACCTCTGACTGCTTGATCATTACAAAGACAGCTAGCAAGGGATCTTATCCAACAAAAATCAATATTGGAGCCTTTCATATTTAACAATTGAGATAGTTTCATTCAGATGCCTCTTCACACAATGATTGCTCTCTTCCTCTCTCTCTCTCTCTCTCTCTCTAATTATTCTCAAAAAGAAAGATATACAGGTTTTGAAACTGATTGATACTGAACACAAAACAACATATTTATGAGCGTCATTAGCAATTTAATGCCAACAGAACTGTGACCACCTCAGCTTAAAATTTCCGTGGCCCTATCCTATTTTGATTTTTCTGTTTTAAGATCTGGAATCACGAAAGTAGTCCTGCACTTCTATCATCCAGAACCAACCAGTGAAGACTTTCAAATTATTTAAACATTTTTCTTCCAAACTGTTTTTTTTTAACTGATGCTGCTACTACCTGTAGTAAATTGCTCTTGTCGTTTCAATGGTCACTATCAGACTTGGTTGCAATCCGCAGAGACCTACTTTTTAAGTCTGACTTTCAGGCATTGCCCAAATATCAAGTATACCTGTCTTCGTGAGGTGATTGTTCAATGTGTCATTTCTCACTGTGAGTTAATGAAACTCTTTTTCGCGTGAAATTATCATCTAAATACTCTAGGAATGCCAATGTTCTTAAAAAAACTTTTTGAAATGTTATTTCTTTACTGTTGCTAAATTAATTACAAACCTTTTACAGAGTACACTCAGGAAGAGTATAATAAATTATTGTACTGAAGATCACATCAGATGTTCATCTTTGATCGCTTCCTCATCATTTTTCCTTCTACACACTATCCGACTTTCCCCTGCCTTTCTCTCCCCAACTTTTGTATCTTCTTTCAATGATATCACTGTAACATAGTGAACGTCATCTAAATTAGATGCCAACACAATCACCACCATGAGTGATAGGACAGTAACAACACTCCCCCTTTCTTCCTTCCCTGTGGTGCAGGACCCACCTTGCGCACGACTCGGGGGCCTCCCTCAGCCGCCTTGTCGATGCGGATCCAGCCTGCTGACATGGCCTTGCTGAAGCCCACCCTTGGCATTGGGCACCGTTTTCTGCACCAATCATAATGCACACGCTTCTTATCAAAGTGCCTGTAGAATAATTTATGGAAGATGAAAAATCATCAGGGAAATACACAGAATGTAACAGAAGGTACAAGGATGACAGTGAGACACAGAGCTTGGAGCAGAAAAGGTGAATATACAAACAGGCACACTTCTCTTTTGATACACGACAAGCAGATGTATCACAAAGGTAAATTTTCCTTTGTAAACTTCACCTTATTTTCCCATGAACGCATCTGTAATTGTATAGCGTGAGTGCCAGGGCTCCAGCTGGCGACCATTGTAAAGCAGTAACAAAGGTCATCATACAGCACTTGAATCATTTCATTCATGTTTCAGTCATGTATCCAACGCCAACATTTTGCCTTTCTAAGTCTGTCAAAAATCTATTGGTTATAGTATTATGTTCTGTTTTTAGCTTGCCTTCTGTGGGTAGCACTGTGCCTGCGGTTAACTGCGTTTGCCTGTGTCAAGAATGTAAAGGAATCACTTTCAACTAGCCGCTGTGGTGCAAATGATTAATGTTCCCGACTCCTACTGAGAGGCTGTGTGTTTTGATTCCCATCAAAGCCATGCATTTGTGGATTTTTCTGTCTGACTGGGTTCAACACAGAGCTGCATTTGTTATGAGCTCATTTTGTTATGACTCATACGAAGACTGGGACCACATAGTCGAGTTTCATCCACTTAATAGATGCATCCCTGAGAGTAATGCTCAAATTTCCAACTCTGCATCTCTCTTTGTTTGTATCTCTCAGACCTGGTCATCGTCAGGATATATTTATGAAAGTAAGCTTAGAATACAGCCCTGTCATGCAGTCTCAGACAAAAAATGGAAATCCGCAGGATCTTCATTATCCTAACTGATCAGTCTCAAAGAAAGGAATCCAGTTCTGAGGCCTTTCATGCCCTGCTCTCATATTGACCTCATTTTCGATTGCTTCTCCACATCTGTGGCCTTGGTTAGTTTTTGTCTGTTCATCGGTACTGGAATAATTCATGGGGATGGTCAATGGTCAGACCATGGTGGCACCCTCCAGAGGGAGAGCTCACTCACACCGGCTCTGCGACAATGATTCTTGTCAGTATGGGGCTTAGAAGGTGGTGTCCTGCACATGCTGGATCAGAACAGGCATCACTGAAACACCACCTATGTTTCAGCAGCAGTGCAGTGTCTCTCTGGTGGATTGCCTCATGATGACTTGATACTGACTACTTCGTCTGGATTGATGGTGCTGGGCCCGTGGTGGGACAGGCCAGGCTATGGACAGGGCGTCAGAACGAGCGGCATGGATGCAATGCATCACAATGTGTCGGACAGAAGATGGGATAGCTAATAAAAAAAAAAAGGGGAAAGGAAGGGAAATTTTAAAAAATTGGGGGGGGGGGGGGGGGGGGGGAATCTTTCAATTTTATTCTGCTTGTGAAAATCTTGTGAATTATTTGCATACCAATCACCATGCACCAAAGTTTGATGTGCTGTGATTAAACGCAATGTGGAACTTTAAAGGATCAGCTAGCATCTTTCAATATCGTACGCCATTGCCCTGTTTTTAAAGCAAATGTGTGTCATGATGCCAAAAATGCACATCAACAGGAATCCTGTGAGGCCATGCCTCCATACCATGAGTTCAGCCTGCAGAATGCCGTTGTCTGGCGGGACGGCCTGGAACACCACGGCCTCATGACTGCCATTGGCCACACTGACTTTCCTTCATCTGTCAGCTGTAGGTACTTGTTCTGCACTTGCTCCACATTCAGAATCTGCACAAGTGTACACACACACACACACACACACACACACACACACACACACACACACACACACACACATGCACGTATGCACGCACGCACGCACAAACACGCGCGCGCGCGCGCGCGCACACACACACACACACACACACACACATACACACACACACACACACACACACACACACACACACACACACACACACACACACACGCACACATGCTATTCATTAAATGTATATATCAGAGTATGTCTACATGACAATGAATTGGCAGTTCCCTATGACCTGGAACTGGGCATCATTATGATCTCCCTGGGAAAAAAATCATATGATGAAAATTTATACAAACAGAAGGGGAGGGAAGAGAGAGAGAGAGAGAGAGAGAGAGAGAGAGAGAGAGAGAGAGAGAGAGAGAGAGAGAGAGAGAGAGAGAGAGATACGGATACGGATGTTTTATTCATTTAGGCCCTAGCCCATAATGAAGGGGGGTAATGTGAACAAATCTTTTCGAAAAAGAAACGGGAACAAAAATCAATCAAATACCCATCAAAGTGCAACAGGTAATCGACTAACTAAATATTAAAGAGAACACAATTAATTCTTAACTGCATACTATACGTCTAATCCTAAATGCCTTGTACAAGAAAACAGCAAAACGTATTATGGTGGCTTCGTTTGTGGATGCCATGAGTAATGAAAGTCGAAATAAGGAAGGATGCTTAGAATATTTTTGATTAATTAACTGACTCCTCAAATCATATAAAATTGGACAGCAGAACACAAAGCGAACCTTATTTTCTTCGGCACTTTGACATAGCGGACAGAGAAAGATCACATCTGCTATATGCTTCCTGTAACGATTATACTTCTGAACTGTCTGTGAAAAGCAAAACGGTCGCTTTCTTGTACATGACAAGACCATTCTTGCCATCTACAATCGGTAAGTCTATTTCGAAATATCCGAAGGAAATCATTCATATTTCCGACACCCCGTGTAACCACACGAAACCAAAACCAAGTTCATATAATTAACCCTTACATTTGAAACCCAATTTACTCTTTCTCTCGCATCCAAATAATGTAGCATATTATATGCTTTCCTTGGTAACCTTGAGATGTCCATTTGTGTTACTGTTAACCAGTAGTGTATACAGTTGGTAGCAGAATTCAAATATATCAATAAAAAAATTATCTGTTTACTTTGCCATAGATTAAATCGTCAGGTGTTTGCATGCTTACTCGTAAAAAAACTTCAGCGCAAATAAATGAACATTTTCACAATAAGCAGCAGAATCATAAAGGCCCCAAAGACAGTTCTGCTCCATGCAGTGCGATGGGCTGTACCTGAGATGCAAACAATTTCATAAATAGTTTCAAAGATGTGTTTTCTAATTTTGATAGCTGTTGCATAACGCAGAGTAATGCACACTTGGGGTCTACTTGCAAGATCTTTACATGCAAAAGTGAAGCTTAATTTTGTTGAAAAATATATTCTCCAAATATTTATATTCGTTAACTACAGGCATCACCACTCCATTGTAAGTCCACTTTTCTCTAATTCCAAATATCCATCCTTTCTAAACACGATAACGTTACTTTTTGATATGTTGACTTTTAATTGAAGTGAAGTTGCAGATTGGAACAAACTATTTAGTTGAGTTTGCAAGCCTGTAACAGTTTCAGACATCAAAACATCATCAACCGAAAGAAGTGTAAACGACTCTAGAATGTCACAGGTAAACTGTGCACCGTGTTTTCCACTGTTAACAACTTCTATAGTCAACTCGTTAATGAAAAGAGAACAAAACAGGACTACATACTTCCCCATACAACCACATCTGATGGCAAAGAAACTCATTAACATAAATGTGGGTAACAAGCTCATTCTTTGGATAATTGATTTTCTTACACAGAGGACACAGTCTGTTCGATATCAAAGTGTTGTTTCGTCTTCCAGAGTCATTTCAACTTTAGAAAGAATCCAAAAGCTGTACCACCACTTTTTATCAAAGGTGCTGAAGTAGAACGTGTTGAATCATACAAATATTTAGGAACTTTTATAGATAATAAGCTGAATTTTAAATCCCATGTTGAGTATGTCCACAAAAAATGTCAAACCAGATTATATTGTCTTCGCAAGCTGCGATCATTTCATGTGAATACTGACATTCTTCGGACATTTATTCATGCTTCTTGGAATCTGTTCTAACTTTCTCATTTATGTGTTGGTATGGTGGGTTGACTGTGAAGAGCAGAAATGTGCTTGAGAAAGTGGTGAACGTGGGAGGAAAAATCGTTGGTGAGAGACAAAAAAGTCTGAGTGAGCTATATAGGTGCCGTGTTGTTTGTAAAGCGAAGAAGATTACGTGTGACCAGACCCCACGTCCTTGCAAATCAGTATGACCTTCTTCAGTCAGGACGAAGATATCGATCGGTTAAATGCAGAAGTGTCAGATTTAAACAAAGTTTTATTCCCCTGTCCATTGATTTCTTGAACCGAGAAGATGTTTAATTGAAATCCAAATTCCTCTATATGAATGTATGTCATATGTGAGAAAATGGGTAATGTGGCTAAATTATTGTTTATTTGCTGTGAATGTGTGTGACCACAAATTAATTTCTCAAATGAGATATTTCACAGAAAAGGCCAGAGAAGAGTGTCTATTCACGGACTCACTGAATCAAATGCCTTTTCAAAGTCTTACTATTTAAAGAAAACTGTTTTTTTTTTTCACAAAGGCCATCAAGGTAAACATATGATCAACCGTTAATAATTGCCTGATATTCGCCGGTTATATTATCATCTTCAATCCATCCCTGCAGCCTATGATTAATGATAGTAGGCCTACTGTACAGTGTGCTGCTCATGTCACTTAAAGAAATTCCTTTAAAATTATTAGGATTATTCACGTCGCCTTTTTTTTACAGTGGTAGAACAGTCCAACATTCAGGATAAATTCTCTTGTTGAATAAAGAATTAAAGAAAACAAAGAAGTTCAAAATACGTCTGTTTTACACGCATAGTTCAACAATTCACCAGTTATACCATCTGGCTCAGCAGCTTTACGGTTTTTAAACCTTTTTTAATGTAATTACTACCTCCTCTTTGGAAATAGGACGGTTTAAATAATCAT
The DNA here is from genome assembly GCA_016801955.1 of Conus betulinus. Lineage (NCBI taxonomy): Eukaryota > Metazoa > Mollusca > Gastropoda > Neogastropoda > Conidae > Conus > Conus betulinus. Next base: position 125,945 of record JADBJO010003148.1, on the reverse strand, counting down.
TTTCCCCTTTCACCTTAATTCCATTGAAATTTTTTATTATGCTGTAAATCTTTAGTTAGAAGAGTCGTAAAATGTTTATACCAGGTTTCCATACTAATACTGTTCACTGATTGTCTTCTTTTTAATGAAACCGATGTACGTTCTTCCAAAATTCTCTCTGACTCTCTACAGAAGCGATTAGTTCTGTCAGTAAAGTGTTGTTAAATTGCTTCCGCTTTATCCTTTTCAAATGTTCATGTTCATGCTCTCTTCTCGCCGTACAGTAACTATTACGATCTTCGTCGTCATGTGTACGTTAAAATCTCTTAAGTAAATTATGAACTTTTTTAAACTTTTATGGCATTCAATATCAAACCAGTCTTTGGACTTCAAATCATTATCATTTCTTATTTCTTTTTTCATACACTTGTTACGGATGCGTTGGTGCGTGTGTCTGTTTGTCTGACTCACAGAAATTTGGATGCGTGTACCTTTTTTATTTCACATACATCCACACATTCGGAACATGGAAAGCCAGACAAGTCAACGTTTTCTTTTTTGATGCTACCCGAGACATCAACACACAACACACAGATATGCAAAGGCACATCAATATGCAAAAATGCAATATCAATAAAGCAGAATACTAATGTACGCCGTAACTCTAGGCGTACAACACAAGAGGTATATATATGCTAATTTCTTTTGGCCACGTCCGGCCCAACACAACAGTTCTCAGACGTCACAAGCCTCTCGTGACGCATGCTGTAGAGGAAGTCCTCTCCTGGGACTCACAGTCAGGAGGAGCCGCTCGCAGAGTCCCCGAAGCGACGGCTCTGTCCACAACAGGAGCGACGGCTCCAACACAACAAGACCTGCGGTTCACACACAAAACAAGATGCTGACACCACAAAAACGACGGCCCTGGTACAGCAGAAACGACGGCTCTGGTACGACTGGCCCAACAGGTCGCTGGTTCCAATACCTCAAAAGCGCGGCGGCTCTGGTTCGGCAGCAGCGGCGGCTCTGGCACAACTGGCACGTTGGGTTACAGTCGACTCCCACGTCGACCTCTCCACACCCCAGCAGGGTGGAGACAGGGGTAGATCTCGGCTACGCCCCGGGCCCGGGCGCAGTGGCAGGTCGGGTTACAGTCGACTCTCACGTCGACCTCTCCACACCCCCAGCAGGGTGGAGACAAGAGGTAGACTCCGGCTACGCCCAGACCCTCTAACAGTGGCAGCCAGTTCCTGGTCACACCAGGACAACGACTTTACCTGGGGAAACTGATAACTGCCTTGATTATCTAGCCGACAACATGGCTATTATTCATCATGGTTATCAATCATATTCATAACCAACAGTTACTTTATATTTCACCAGAACTTGGGGGGAAATACCCATAGCGAAATCCACAAAGTTCAATACAATATCACAAAAGAACATTCTCGTTTCAAAATCATGTTCTACACATTGGGGAAGAAAGGATTTCCACACAGACCTTTTCAAAATCATGGTTTACAAATTGGGGAGAAAGGATTTTTCCACACAGACCTTTCTACGATAAACCAAGAATATAATCATTGCATATAAGAAACGATTTCCTTTCATCTCTTTCATCAAAATAAGAATGTTTTTATTATTGCACATATTCACTACATCTCATAAAATTATTCATTAGTAACAGTATCAGCCCTTAAATACATGTCAAGGAATCATTTCCATACACTTTTGTTTATCAATACATAGATATTCATTTTTCATATCAAAGGATGGTTTAAATGCTTATCAACAGATGAATACATATAGCTTTGTGCAATACACGATAGTTTCCATTGCTCACTTCTGGAGCTTACTATCATTTGTATCATTATCATACATTAGCGAAATAAACAAAAATGTTTTGCATCATAACGCCATGAACTAGCTAAGCCACCTCCTTTTCCTATCACTCATCAACATATTTTTTTCTTTCTATTCATACTTTCTAAGAACAATTGCCTCCTATCACCCTATCAAGTCACAAGATACGCCAAAAAACCAACTACTTTTCTTTTCTCTAAAAAAAAAAAAAAAAAAAAATATTAAGCGCTGAGAAAGTAACAGTCGCCTATAGGAGGGGAGAACGATTTCGGACTGCGATTTAAAATTGCAAATAATGAAATACCTGACTGCCACAGCAACTCGTTCAGGAGTCCCTCTTCGGCCACTGGAAAGTTGCACTGCCGGAACTGATGTAGAGACTGCCTGATCGTTTCAGCTCACCAGGCTTATACACAGCGTAGGTGAGCAGCAGTCACTTAAACTAACCAACCGGTTTTCTGGTGAACGTGTTCCGGCCCCACGTGGTTGTAAAAAATTGTTACCGGAAAGAGAAAAAAAAAAAAAAAAAACAACGGTCCGTCACACACTCTCCAGCGTCAGGCTTCACTATATATTGACACCAATGAGACGACTGAATAGTCAATATTCTGATGGATCTGTTGTGAAACAATTCATGAACACATCAGCATAATCTTCACTCCATATACATTTTTTTCCAACGTTAAAACTGTTGACAGAAAAATTTGTCTCCGACATGACATTGTTATTACAAAAACTCAAATGAAGTTCCACGGGCATAATTATGATCAGAGTCAAATCTGTCAGACACTCGTAATTCGCATGTATCACACAACGATGCATACAATTCACATGACAAAACAAAGTAATTATTTACACTGTATCCGGTGTCTGATATGTACGTATAGTAACCTTGTTGGTCGCTATAATTGAGACAATGCTAAAGAGACAATCAGAAGCTCTAGAACAGGGTTCAAAGAAGAGCAACAAAGATGATCCATAGTATGAAAGATCACTCACACCAAGAAAGATTAAGATATTTACAACTTCCAACACTTAAAACGAGAAGAATAAGAGGGGACTTGATTCAGACATATAAGATATTTAATGGTATTAATGATGTTGACAAAGCATGCTCTTCTTTTGGTACTCCACAGATCAACACTACAAGAAATGGGCAGTGGGCAAGTCCTTTGGACTTGTACGGGAAGTTGGACGTTCCCCTCCCCATAGTCTCCACTATCTTGCGAGCATACCGCAAGCATAGCTGGTAAGTTGACGGGTCACCGACCCTCAACTCTAGGGCTTGTCTACCTTGTATGCGAAGCTGAATTCGAGGGGACTGCGCGGAAGAAACCACTGTGGTTCAACGGGCAGAAAGGCGATTTCCAGCAACGCGTTGTGGAACGCGCAGGGCGTGTCAAGACACAGAAGACGTCACGGCCATCCACTACACCCCAATCTATCTCCAGCCGTCTCGTCTTCGTCTTGCCATTGGACACAGATAGACTGGGGCGAGAGAGTGAGGCTGACGACGCGCTACTCTCCCTCACTATAATCCAAGTCAAGCGCAAGTCATGACTTCAAACCCAACAGCGCAACCTCAAGTCCTGTGGCGATGGGAAAGTGGCGAAGGCAGCAGGTGTGGACACACACTGGGAGCTGTCAATCATGAGCCTGCACACAGGCGGCCCAGGGGCATGTGGTCGCTGTCTACTGGACGAAGCAGAAGTGGAGTTCGGCAGTCCCTGGGTGTCTGAGCAGCCCTTTTTAGGACCGCGCTGCTCACCTCCATGGCAAGAGGAAGGGGCTAGAAAAGGTGCCCTAAACATTGCCTGCTTCACCTTACCCTGGCCAGCAAACCGCGGCTGGCGGGGTCCCTCCCAGCGGTCGAACTACGAAGCAAACAAAAACGAAGGTGCTCAACCTCTGCACGTGGAACGTGCGAACTCTACTGGACAACGCCAAGGCAGATAGACCAGAGCAAAGAACAGCACTGGTCGCCAAAGAACTTGCTCGCTACAACGTTGACATAGTAGCACTTAGCGAAACACGCCTAGCAGACAAAGGCCAACTCACAGAATGTGGTGGAGGATACACATTCTTCTGGAGTGGACGCAGCAGCACTGAACGGCGAGAGGCAGGCGTGGGATTTGCCATCAGATCCATCTCACCTGGAAACTTGTCAAGCTCCACGAGGGCATAAACGATCGCCTGATGACACTCCAGCTTCCACTGGAAACAAGAAGAGTGCAATACTAATCAGCGCGTACGTCCCAACAATGACCAATCCGGATGACATCAAGGACAAGTTCTACGAAGAACTAGACTCTCATCGCAGCAGTCGCACCGTCTGAATGGCTAATCGTACTCGGGGATTTCAACGCCAGAGTGGGGACCGATCACCAGACCTGGGAAGGGATCATTGGGAGACATGGTACTGGCAACTGCAACAGCAATGGCCTCCTGCTTCTCAAGATGTGCGCTATATCATGACCTTGTCATCACCAACACTCTGTTCCGCCTCCCTACCCGCAACAAGACATCATGGATACACCCACGCATTAAGCACTGGCATATGATTGATTATGTCATCACCAGGAACAGAGATGCGCGAGACGTGAGAATGACAAAGGCCATGTGTGGTGCCGCCTGCTGGACTGATCATCGCCTATTGTCGTCAAAGTTTAAACTCCGCATCCTGCCCATGCAGAAGACCCAAGGTCAGAAGACTGCAAAGAGGCTCAACGTCTCCAAGCTCAAGGATAGTAAAGTTGCAGAAGATTTCTCCAAAGACCTAGATGGCAGGCTGCCCAAGACACGAGAGGATGACCACAGCAGCACTGAAGAACAGTGGGAGGTCTTCAGAGATGTAGTCCACTCTACTGCCCTGTAACACCTCGGACTAGCAAAGCGTAGAAACCAAGACTGGTTTGATGAGAATGACGCAGAAGTGCAGGCACTGCTGTCGGAGAAACACCAGCTATTCAGAGCGCACCAGAATGACCCCACATCACAAGCTAAGGAAGATGTCTTCACCAGCGCAAAAAAAAAAGTGCAGAAAAGGCTTCGCGTAAATGCAGGATGCCTGGTTCAGCAAAAAGGCCGATGAAATCCAGGGCTACGCAGACAGTCATGACACCAAGCGTTTCGCTGATGCTCTGAAGGCTGTGTATGGACCCCAGTCCTCCGGCTCCTACCCCCTCCTCAATGCAGATGGGACCCAGCTGCTGACAGAAAAGAAGCAGATTCTGGAGAGATGGCTGAACACTTTAACCAGGTTCTCAACCGCCCTGCCTCAATCAACGACGAGGCCATTGCACGCCTACCTCAAGTGAGATCAGGCAAGACCTTGACAAACCCCACAGAAGAAGAAGTCAGAAAGGCAATCAAACAACTTTCCTGTGGCAAAGCGCCAGGATCTGATGCAATCCCTGCCGAAGTTTACAAATCAGGAGGCCCAGCCTTGACACAGAAGCTGACGCAGCTCTTCCAGTCCATGTGGAATGAAGAGAGGGTCCCACAACAGTTGAAAGATGCCAACATTCTCCACATCTACAAGAGAAAAGGCAACCGCCAGTCCTGCGACAATCACCGAGGCATCTCTCTCTTGTCCATAGCTGGGAAGATCTTGGCTCGTGTCCTGCTCAACCGCCTTCTACTACACCTTTGAGCAGGGTCTCCTCCCAGAAAGCCAGTGTGGCTTTCGTGCAGAACGTGGAACTGCAGACATGATATTTGCTGCACGACAGCTCCAGGAAAAATGCCAAGAGCAGCAGAGCGATCTGTTTGTGACCTTTGTCGATCTGACCAAGGCCTTCGATACGGTCAGCAGAGATGGCTTGTGGAAGATCATGGAGAAATTTGGCTGTCCCAGCAGGTTCATTACGATCGTCCGACAGTTCCACGACGGCATGATGGTGAAAGTACTGGATGATGGAGACGAGTCAGAAGCCTTTCCAGTGACCAACGGCGTAAAGCAAGGCTGCGTTCTCGCCCCTACACTCTTCAGCATGGTCTTCTCCGCCATGCTGACTGATGCCTTCCGTGACTGCCAGGGTGGTATACACGTCAGATACAGAACTGACGGTGGGCTGTTCAACCTCAGGCGACTGCAGGCTGTTACAAAGGTGAAAGAGACCGTCATCAGGGACTTCTTTTTGTTTGCTGATGACTGCGCCCTCAATGCCAGCACAGAGCAGATGATGCAGCACGCACGAAATGGACTGCTCTCACGAGCCTGCGACAACTTCGATCTCACCATCAGCACCAAAAAGACCGAAGTGATGTATCAGCCTGCGCCAGGGTAAACCCTACCAGGAACATCATGGTAAAGGGGGGGCAGAACCTACAGGCAGTTGACAACTTCACCTCTCTGGGCGGCACACTCTCACGAGCTGTGAACATTGACGCAGAGGTCAGGAACAGGATTGCCAAAGCCAGCTCTGTGTTTGGGAGACTCCGTGAAAATGTCTGGGAGCGGAGAGGACTAAGCCTTACCACCAAGCTGAAGGTCTACCATGCAGTGGTACTAACCACTCTCCTCTATGCCAGTGAGACCTGGACTGTCTACAGCAGACACACCAAACAGCTCAACCATTTTCACCTCAGCTGTCTCCGCAGACTCCTACAACATCAAGTGGCAGGACAAAGTCCCAGACACTGAGGTCTTGGAAAGATCCAGCATCCCAGCATCTACACTCTCCTTCAGAAATCCCAAGCCAGATGGGCTGGCCACATCGTCAGAATGCCAGATAGTCGACTGCCGAAACAACTGCTGTACGGAGAACTGAGTCAGGGCAAGCGCAAAGTTGGGGGGGGGGGGGGGGGGGGGGGGGGGGGGGGGCAAGAAACGTTTCAAGGACTGCCTCAAAGTGTCCCTCAAAGGCCTGGACATCAACCTCAACACCTGGGAGTCGCTTGCCCTGGACCGCCCAGCCTGGCGAAGCAGCATCACAAAAGGGTGCATGTACATCAGAGAAGAGACGCACAGCAGAAGCTGAGAGAAAAGCGAGCCGCGCGCAAGGCCAGAGCTACCTACTGAGCTAGTCTACGACTGGACCAACAGTTACGAAAAAAAATGATAATAATAATAATTATAATAATAACAAATAATAATAATAATAGAAGGGGCGTAAAAAGCCTAAATAGGCTAAGCTGTTTTTATACAACGCCCTCAAGCCTGATTCTGATCCTGATCCCTTACCTGAAGTCCCCTGTACATCTTCAACGACTAACAAACAACTGGACAAATAATCTTCCAACAATGCAGTGCCATTCTCGGAGTCAAAACATGCATAATAAGGAGAACATTTTGGAGGTATCTATGAATACACACATACAATATATCTTTGTCTGTACCAAACAATGTTTGACTGATGATTAATGCACCAAAAATATCAGATTTTATTTTAACCTCTCTAACATGTGACTCAAAGATATTTCTAACGAGACACAAGGTTCCATCTTATCTTCTCCCTTTAGCTGTTAATTGTCTTGCAGGTAAAGGAAACATCTTATATCCAGAAAATGTAGGAGATCTGAGTTTCATCAGTAAACGTTCAGCTAAACAAATAAAATCAAACGACTGGAGAAATGAAACAAAATCATTGTTTCGCAGTTTTGAAAGCAGTCCATTAACATTCCCATGAACTAAAGATAACGATCTGCTTCTGTTACTGTCATTGCTAACTAAATTTTCCCAGCGCCTGTCTTCACCAAATTATTATGTACGGGACTTGACACACATTCCAACGTTAAAACATACCGAGATTCTCGTCAGCCGATTCACCACACTCGCTGTCATCCACATTCAAATTCCGTGCATGCTCACTTTCATTCTGGATCACACTGGGCGATGACACCGGTGTCTCTTTTGGGATAGTTCCCTCACAAAAAAAAATGTCTGCAACAAAAACTGGGCTGGCCGGTTTCCTATTTGAAGTCTACGAGTCTATCACGAGCGTCAACAGAGAACTTTTTGCCGTCAATTAACAAATGATTAAACACAATCGTGGCTCGTTTCCCCTCCTGTCTTGCCCTTTTTAAATGCGGAGTCGGTCTTCGTCGGTTATCCCTGACCAAAAGCACCCTAAGGATACACACAGACATAACCAATATATGTTCATAAACTATTCTAAGATAACATAGAAGACCGCAGTTTGAACGCTTTGAAAAGATAAATCGACAAATTTCTGACTGTTTGTTCACAAGTACACGCCAAAAGAAGTGCTAATCTGAAGTGATTTGGGACTTTATAATACTTCAAAGGTATATACTGAGCTCTTAATTTTTGCAGGACAGGACAACATAACACAAAATGAACTTCACTTTCTATCTCCTCTTTGCAGAGTTGGCATAATAAATCTTCATTGCTATGGGGTCGGTGACGATAATAGTGCACTGCAATTTCAGAAATACCGAGTCTGAATCTAGAAGTTACGTATTTTAAATGCCTGTCCAAATTCAACAATAGATAGGTTTTAACATTAGGCGCAGTGCAAAAAGATCTATACACGTTAAATCTTTCGCTGTTACTCACATGATAATTCCATTCTTGCCATCTGCATGCAATCAATCTATCTCTAAAAATCCGAAGAAAATCATCAATTGCATCAACACCTTGGTTCAGCCAGACACAACCAAAACCCATACATATATAATTTACAACGAACATTTGAGGCCCAGTTTCTTTTTTGTCACGTTCGTCCAAATCATACAACAACATACGATATGCCTTATATGGTAATCTATGCTCATCCATTCTAGTTAATTTTAACCAAAACTTAATACATTTTAAAGCAGAATTTATGTATGTATATAGGATATCTGTTCGTTTCTCCATATATCAGATCGTTTGGTGTTCGTATGTCGACGCCTAAGAATCGTTTGAGTCCAAACAGATGTACTTTTTTCACAGTGTAATGCTGCATTGTCTAGTCCCCATAATTCCGCACCGTACTGAACCACTGGCTGAATCTGAGAGTCAAATAATTTTAGAAATGTGTTTAGAGAGTTATTTTTCAACTTATACAATTTTTGCAATATACATAACAAAGCATTCTTGGCTCGGCTAGAAAGATTATTGCACGCTGCTACAAAACTAATTCTTGTAGAAAAAAATAAATTCCCAGATATTTGTACACATTTACAACAGGCATGGTTATTCCATTATAAGTCCATTTCTCGCTAGCAGATAAATAACCCCCTTTCCTAAACACAACACCATTACTTTTGTTCATATTCACCTTCAAGTGTAACGCTGCCGCTGCACGACACAGACTATTGATCTGTGTTTGCAGGCCAATAACCGTTTTTTCACCACTAATGCCACATCATCAGCCAGTAATAAAATAAACAGCTCAAAGTAATCGTGTGTAAAGGTTGCACCATGTCTGCCTCCTCTTATCACTTCTAGTGCTAATTCATTGATAAATAAAGAAAACAGTATAGGGCTGCAAACATCACCTTGTTTTACCCCACGAGTACATTTGATGTATTCCGTCAGTTTAGCGCCACATCTGACCCTAGCTTTTACATTCATGTACATACTACGAATATATTTATACAGTTTGCCTTTATTCCATTTTTCAAAGTATCGGCCATAACAAGTTCCTTTCTATAGAATCAAATGCCTTTTCAAAATCAATGAAGGCAACGTATAATTTGCGGATAAAACAAAACTGTTTTTGTATTAATGCCAATAATAAAATAACATATGGTCAACTGTAGAATACCCTCTTTTAAAACCCGCTTGGTGTTCGCCCGTCAAATTATATTCTTCTATCCATTCTTGAAGTCTGTTATTTATAACTGCACTATACATTTTACTGCTAATGTCACGCAAAGAAATGCCTCTATAATTGCTAGGGTTATTCACATCACCCTTTTTAAATAAAGGAAGTACAATAGAGTCTGTCCAGTTGTCTGGGTAAAACCCTTGTCAAACAATGCATTAAAAAATTTTACAAAAAATCATCATCTGATCGAGCCCCTGCATGTTTTAGCATTTCCCCTATAACCCCATCTGGTCCTGCAGGTTTACCATTTTTCAATTTTCTTATTGCAAGCATTACTTCTTCTCTTGATATGGGCCGATTCATAGCTCTCATTTCTTCTTCGTTCTCATCATACACAAGTTCTACATTATCTATAATAGCTGTATCTGTAAATTCATCTATTTCAAGTAGGTCTTTAAAATGCTTATATCAATCATCCACACTTAAATTATTATGAACTTGTTTACGTTTAAAAGATATCTTTTTAACAGTTTCCCAAAACTCTCTTTGGTTGTTTACTGTTGAAACAAGTTTTTCCAATTACATATCATTATATGTTTTTCTTTCATTTTCAACATACTCTTATATTCTCTTCGTGCAATACAGTAAGCATCACTATCACTTTCATCCCTTGTTTTCCTGAACATCTAGAGCAAATCTTTTGCTCTAATTTTGCTTATCTGCATTCCTTATCATACCAGTCATTTTTATCATTCTTTGACACACAGATGTTCTTTTTCATACAACTTGCTTGTTTTTTGATACATTCATTAAAATGTTCAAAGCATCGTTGCAATCATAATCAACCAAATCAACTGCACGATCGAGGGACCATTGTGATTCATCCGACTGCATCGCACTAATATAAACATTCGTAAAATCCGAGTTCCACACAAATTTTTCAATACACTGTTGTTCATCCACTGGAATGAAAACACTTACCTTGTTATACTCCCAGGCAATTTCAAATAAAACTCAACGGGTAAATGGTCTGATTCCAATCTTTCTGATACAATCAGTTCACAACAAGAAAACAAAATAGTTAGCAATTCTTTGGAGACTAGAAAATAATCATTAACACTGTTTCCTGTTTGTGATATATATGCATATTTGCCATCAGTATCACCATCACAAATGCCATTGAGTATACATAAACCAAGCGCTGTACACGTGTTTAACAAACATTTTCCATAACAATTAAGTATGCCATCAGCAGATTTTCTTACATGGCAATTATAAACAGAACGGCTGTTAAAATGATTTCCAAATAAACCATCATCACCAGAAAATCAGAAGAACAGTTTGAAGGTTTCTGCCGTTTAAATCTCCTGATAAAATCACATACACGTCATCAAACTGGATCAAACAATCAAAAAGACATTCTTCAAGTGCACTTATACCTTTATCAATATCAAAATAAGTATAATAAGGTGAACCTCTCTGTGGGACATAGGTACATGCATATATAACACCTGTTGTTAAACCAAAAAGACTCTTGTCAATCAAAAACAAAAGGACATTTGGACAATTTGACTTAATTTCTTGAATATAAGACATAAGTTTATTTCGGATAAGACATAGTATGCCACCTGACATTCTTCCTTTCTCAGTAAATTTAATGGCTGGCTTGGAAAAAGTAGTGAAACCTGGAAAATGAGCATGCTGAAGAACATCTACAAAAGTTTCTATAGGCATATGAAATTAAATGTTAACAGGTAAGACATGAAATCCCTGTTGTTTACCTTAGACAGCAGTCCATTTTTATATTCCAATGTATAAATGAAAAAGAAATCTCGAATTGTTTAGAAACATTATTAACATTGCGTAATAAACGACTAACTACACACTGTTTTCCCTTCCTGAGAACTTAGTGTTTGATGTTTTTTTCTTGGCTGTACGACGTATACCGTCATAATTTTTATGTCTTTCGTCATAACCATTTTCCTTCTGAAATGCCCCCTCATTGAAACCGCGGATATTTACATCTGGCAATAAAAACACGTTCCGGTCCCCGGAGACGGTCGTCAGCAGTTCTCTTTTCCTTCTGAAATGCCCCCTTATTTAATCCACAGATATTACATCTGACCGCAAAACACGCTCCGGTCCCTGGAGACGGTCGTCAGCACTTCTCTTTTCATCCGTACTATCCTTTCTATAACTTAACGGGTTTACACGACAAGTGTTGTGTAAAAAATTATCATATTTAATAGGTATAAAATCGGAACTGAAAAAAGTGTCACTTGATACATCATCTCCTGCCACCCCCCTCCCCCCGTACATCAACCAATCCAGTGTTCCCCCTGTGAACCAGTTCTGTACTTACTGCGCGCACACGCCTGACCTCATTATAATCCATCTGGTTCACACGGTTGTCACACCCCCTCCTGTCGTACACTGCCGGTGTCAAGCTGGGCTGGCCACCCCCCTATTCGCACCCCGTAAGCCTTTGCTCTCATCAAGGTAAAACTTTTTTCCCTCGATAAGAAGGTTGTCGAAAATCATCGATGCCCGTTTACCTTCCTCTCTGGCTTTCTTCAGTAAAGGGTGCAGTGACTTACGCACATTTCTGACACGCAGAGAAAAGTCCTCACCAACAAAGATCTCGCTGCACTTCAGATTATATTTGGGACTTTAGTATTTTTTCTTTGTCTTTGAAGAACCTGCAGCGAGTGATGATCAGTGAGTTGGGCTTGGAATTCAGACGATGCACACGATCGAACTGGAAGTCACCTCACGGTCCGAGTTTGTCAACAATCACATCATTGATGAGTCCTTCACAATCAGATTGTGTCTCGTTCGGTGCACGTGGAATTCCATGAAAAATGAAATTGTTCCTTTTTGACCGTCCTTCTAAGTCGTCAGCTTTCCATTCGTTGTCCTGGATCCGCTTCTTCAATGCATCGTTTTCCCGACGAAGATCGGCCACTTCATCCTTCAGGGACGTCACCTCCTCCTGGAGAGCCGCATGACCATCTCGAATGTCCTTTACGTCATCTTTGATGTTGCCAATAATGCCTTTCATGTTTTTTATATCGTCGTTCATGTTGTCAAATTTGTCACTCAGAGACTGGAGCATGGACATTAAATTCTGCATGGTCAGTTCAGCATCGGGGTCACGAGGGGAGGTAGAGCTGGTGGTAGTGGCTCCTGACTTCTCAGTGCTGGCTCTCCGAGCTCCACTGGAGATGCAGGATTGACGGAAAACTGTCCTTCCGAAACCCGGGGTTCTGTTCGACGTCGCCACACTGTAGTAGAAAACTCCCCAGAGAACAAATACGTGAGGAGGCAACCCACAATGACACCGCCCGTCAGCGACTTCGCCTTCAATGTCGTTTGGAACATGCGGCGTATTTCTTGGCCCTTTTGCACATAAAGTTGATGAATGTCGGCAGAAATCCACCACATTTCACCCGAAAATCTTGCTATGATGAAGGCATGATCCTTCATAGAAATGACTGCGCAATCAATGGTTCGGACATGGACTAATTACGGCGTAATTAAACAGTTCCCACGGAGCGCGACATCCCATGAACTCAGTTCATGCGCCCCCAGAGAGAGAGAGAGAGAGGAAGACAGATTCCAGAACATCATGCACACACACACACACACACACACACGCACACAAAACACGCCTGCACGCGCGCGCGCGCGCATACACACACACACACACACACACACACACACACACACACATGCAGGCGCGCGCGTACACACACACACACACACACACACACACACACACACACACACATGCATTCGGATATAATAATTAAGAGTTTAAGTCAAATCAAATCCAAATCAATTACGTCTTTAATGTTTAAGATTCGTCTAAATGCTCTTAAGACAAAATTTTGTAAAGATATTATTTGTGTTTGTAGGAGTGAAATTTCTACGAATCATTTGCTTCTGCACTGTCCTGCCATCAAAGCTCAGAAATGGAGGCACTGCGCTCAACCATCGAAATCCGATAACATTACAGAAAATAGTTAATGACCTTGATCTTCTTAAGTTGTTTTCAGAAACTTTGCATTCTAGTTCTGTTGGTGTTTTTCTTTGATAGTTGTTGGTAATGTTGAGATTATTTGTGTTTGCAGAATCCAAAGCTTAAGTATGCATTGATGTTATATTTACTCATAGACACTCAACACTTTAAAGAATCTCTCACACGCATTTTTTTTTTTTTTTGGTCAAAATGTCACTTTAGGGTGAAGAGACGTTAAATTAAAGTACCACAAACACACACACACACACACACACACACACACACACACACACACACACACACACACACACACACACACACACTGAGAGGGAAAAAAAGGCTTGGGCAGAAAGAGCATGCGCGTGCTTGCATGTGTGCGTGCAAGAGAGAGACAGAGTAACTAAATATACATACATACATGTATACTACTCGCCGTCTTTTGCATTTTCTATAAGCTTACTTTTTTCTCTTCTTCTTCTTCTTCCTATTACTATTATTATTGTTACCAAAACCTTACTGTTATAACTACCCTCTCATTCTTTTCTTTCTTCTTCTCCTTCCATTTTTATCATTATTGTTAAGTGCAATTATTATTATTATCACTGTTCTAAGTAATCTAGTATACTATCACTGTATGGCTATACTACCATTATTGTTATTATTATTATTATTGTCATTATTATTATCATTATCATTGTTATTATTATCATTATTATCCTTTGCAGCAGCAGCACAAGCATCATTATCATCTTCATCCTCATTTTCATATCATTATTATTGTTATTGTTATTATTATCATTAATGTCGTAACCATTTTAACCATCCCTTTATGTTTCTTGTGTAACAAATCACAGCAGAGTGAAGTTTTACCTCAGAACAGGAACCTGAGAGTTTCTGACAGGTATTTTGTTTCAGAAAATGTTTCAGAAACTGAGAAAAGTGTTTAGAGATGTATTGTGTGTCACTTCACTGAGAGTAATTGATATATGAATTGTCAACATGGATTCTGAAAAAAAAAAAGAAAAAGAAAAAGGGGAAAAAAAAAAACAGACGGGAAAACGAAATCTTACACATGCGACTCAGTTATTAGAAGTTGATGGAGGACATTGTCACACTCTGAGGGGGTTAAGGGGTGGGGGGTGAGTTAGGTGTGACAGGCCTATGTATGTTGGTGTGCTCCCACTAAGGTTCCGTTTCACACTAACGGACACGCGGAGTCAATGAGTAGATTTCAACAAAACAATGGTTTATTCAAATTAAGAAAATAAAAATAAAACAACGTTCTGGAGTTGATATGTGGAGTGAATGATATGAATGATGACGGTGAAGGCGATGAACTACAATGATACAGAACAATAAATAACGATCTATTCAATCACTGTACCACTCACACATTCGCAGACCATTTACAAGATTACAAGACACTGATGGTGTGAATGCATGCATGTATTTGCCTGTACTAACAACAAAAATCTTATTTTCAAATTGTAAGATCCTCTAGGTTACTTGGCTGCCTCCTGGTGAGCACTTGTGTCCTTACGCACGTAAGTTCGTTGATGCTATCTTGCTGCACGCACAGCGATTGTCCGTGGGATAGAATGTCCTTATGTATGTAACATTTCACAAATACAGTCTTGCTGCACAGACGTCGGTGAACCCCACAGGATAAAAAAAATTTCAGCAAACGACGCGACTTCTTACTGTCCTTGCGTACTGAACGTTTAACGACGGTTCCACAATATCAAGGTTCCCCTTATACACTTCATATAGAATACTGTCCAGTAGCCGTATCTTTTCACGTCCACAAGTCCCTGACGTCGAAGATAATATAATATAATATATAATAAATAATATAGTTCACCTTCACACGTTGAATGTTAATACGATTAGACTTGCTGTGATATTGATACGTTGACGACGAAGAACGATGCCGGAAGAGTGAAGACACGACTGATTGATGACTAAAGATAACGATGATGGCGTGACAAGGAGCAGACAGTGACGAACAGGTGTAAAGACGAGTAAGCAGTAAAACTTCTAAAGGTTAAGAAAGAAAAGAAAAGAAACGAAAACCTGCAACACAGAAAAAATATGGACTCCTTACTTCCTGCTCGATACATCACAATTCAACACGCCCATCATCCACATACACGCTTTCACAATGGCATTACATAACTAGTATGGTCGTCATGCACACTTCATTCGCCTGTAACAAAATAAATTTAGTTAATATGGACGAACAGACATAGATCGGTTCGGCTCCAGCATCGCCTACTCCAATCCACGATCTATGCTGCACAAAGAAATGAAGACAACACAATTGCATTGACCACTGACTTCCAAACACCAGAGTTCCTGCCCACCAAAGCATCTATTAGTGTTTTAAAAGACTAATTCTACCCCCACAGGTTGGTATCAAGAGCGACTCCTTGCTCCTCGATTCCCTTTGGCCCAAAGACGGTTATTCTCCTCTGTAATAGAGCTAGGCTACAACTGGACAAAACCCAACAAGTTTTAAACTGAGCTCGGCTATTGATTGTAGTCAACTATAGATTTACGGGACGTAGAAATTTGCTGATAGTGACGACTTCAAATGCATTACGACATAAACTTAAGGACATGAATGTCGAAGATGCATGGCAATCCCTCGTGGCAGAGATCGACGAAGAAGCCACGAGACGATATGTGCCTAAACCAAAAAGCCGCCTCAGGAGACAGGAAAAGGTGGTTGGATGGAGGAACACTCGCCTCGGTCCGAAAAAAGTCTAAAATGTACCGAAAGTGGCTATATCAACCAGATACGGCCAAGACTATCAAGTATATGTAAAGGCCCAGAAACAAAGTAGCAAGAGAATACCGAAAGGCAAAAAACCGGCTAGAAAAGACAGTTGCGGAACAGGCCAAAGAAAACCCCCAAATCATTTTGGTCTTACATGAAAGCGAAAACCAGCACAAGGACAGGAATATCTGACCTCAAAAGAGAAGACGGCGCCAAGACCAAAACTGACGACGAAAAGGCCCAGGTGCTCAACGACTTCTTCCAAAGCGTTTTCACAGAGGAACCAGAGGGGGGAACTGCCAGAAGCCCCAAAATATATGTTTAGCAGCACCTTGGCAGATATCGAAATCCGAAAAGATGTCAAAAATCTCCTCACTAAGCTTAAAATCGGGAAAGCGGCTGGACCAGATGGCATCCCCACCATCCTACTGGCAGAAACAGCAGACACCCTAGCACTACCTATTAGCATCATCTTCAAGAAATCGCTGAATGAAGGACACCTCCCAAGCATACGGAAAAAAGCTAAAGTTACGCCACTCTTCAAGAAGGGAGCTGAACTTCAGCCAAAAACTACCCACCCATCAGCTTGACAAGCATACTCTGCAAGACCATGGAGACACTCTTCAGAAACAAAAATAATGGAACACATGCAAACAAAACAACCTCATATGCAAAGACCAACATGGCTTCTCCCCAGGACGCTCGTCTGTAACACAACTTGTAGACACACTGGATTGCTGGGATGGAAACCCTAGACAGGTAGCTCCATCGACGCAATATACATGGACTTCCGCAAGGCATGATTCTGTTCCCCACCGCAGACTGATAGGCCTACTCAAAAAGAAGGCTCATGGCATCGAGGAAAAAGTGCTGCAATGGACAGAAGCGTTTCTCAGTGGCCGCATAGTAGCCCCCCCCCCCCCCCCCCCCCCCCCCCCCCCCCCCCTCCTCCCCCCCATGATCCCCTCCTGGGTGGCCTCGATTCCATCCAGCGGCCATTTTCTCTTCTTCTTCTTCCTCTTCTTCTTCTTCTTCTTCCTAAAAAACTGGTTCACGTAAAATGGTAGGTCACCAGCGCGCATGTTAAAAAAAAAGAAAATGCGACTCAGCCTGTTGGGCCCTGGAGCAAAATTTGGCAACAGGGGTCGCATATAATATTTTAAAAAGTTAAAAACAATGACCAGGTTAAGGCCTAGGTAACCGTAAAATATCTGGGGAAGTTAAAATAGAAAAATCAGTCAATACGCAGATCTCAAGACTGTCGTATCAAACTGATTTTTAAATGAGACTGCATTTGTGGCAATCTTGATGGCACCCAGCAATGAGTTCCACAGCATTATAGAACTACGATAAAGTGAATGTAGATGGCTGTCAATATTTGATGCAGGTATGGCATAAGATTGACAGCCACTCCTGGTGCAACTTTTATTCAATACTAGTTGTTCCATTGGGATATCAATTAGTTAGCTCAGCTTTTGAAGAGGTATTAAGTTTAGTAAAAGCTCTTCTCTCTTCTAAGGGTTTCCATTCTAATTTCCTCATGTTTCTTCCTAGTATTCCCTTTCTCTCTGATATGATTCCCTGTTACGAATCGTGCTGCTCTCTTCTGAATCTTTTCGAGGTTATCAATGTCCTTTAGACTGTACGGATCCCAGACTGAGCAATCATATTCCAGTACTGGTCTAACCAGTGTTTTATAGCAGTCGTCCTCAACCTTTCGGGGGCAGTCGTTGACATTCCTGCATAAGAAAGCTAAAATGTTCTTTGCTTTCTTACATACTCAATTGTAATGTTCTTTCCATTTGAGACGACTATCTATAATCATACCTAAATATTTTGCAGCAGCATTGGTTTCTTTAAGAACAGTATTGTGAATAGATTATTGATCTAGTTGGTGAGCGTTATTTACATATACGCAACACTTGGCACTTCTGGGATGAAATTCCATTTTCCAAGTTCTTTCCCACTCTTGTAAAGCGTTTAGATCTTCTTGTAGAATGCGTGTATCATTATTGTTTCTGATTGTTCTATATACTAAGCTGTCATCTGCAAAAAGCTTTATAGTAAGTAGTTTCAGGAGAGAGATTTCTACTTATGTCATTTATATAAATTAAAAAAAACAACACAACAACAACAAACAACAACAAGGGCCCCAGAACAGTTCCCTGTGGTACACCTGACAAGGCTGGTTTACAATGGGATGATGACCCTTCCACAACTTTCTTTCTGCGTTCTCCCAACGAGGAATGATCTAGACCATTTTAGCGAAAGAACCGCCGATGCCGATGTGTTCTAATTTAAGTAGCAGGCCCTCATGGTCAACCGTATCAAAGGCTTTAGAAAAGTCTAACAAAATTGCATCTATTTGCTGTCTGTTGTTAAGACAGTTATTAAATCATTGCGAGTTGTTATAAGTTGAGTCTCACAACTCCTTCGCTGTCTAAAACCATGCTGGGCGTTATTTAAGAAGTCATATTTGTCAAGATGGTCCATTATGCTACTATATATTATATATTCAAGTAATTTTGCTGATATGGATAAGAGATACAGGTCTATAGTTCTCTGCTTTTGTTTTGTCACCATTTTTGAATATAAAGGGACAATGCTAGCATCTCGCCACTCATCAGGTATTACTCCCTGGTCCAGTGAAGCTGGGAAAACAGTTGGTATACTTCAGTCAATTCACTGGCACATAATTTTAAGAGCTTGCCGGGAATGCCATCAGGACCAGTAGCTTTGTTTTCATTGATGTTGGTCAGTAACTTAAATACTCCTGCTTTGCTTAGGCCTACTTTGATATTTTGCATTACGGGGAGCTTATCAAATCCTTTAGTCTAACATCAATTAGAGGCTTGGGATTTGAGAAAACCGAGTAAAACTGATTGTTTAGTAAATTTGCTTTTCCTTCAGGGTCCTGTATTAGGTTATTCTGATTATTTCTCAGGTCTGGAATCCCAATATTATCCTGTCTCTTACTCCTTATGAAAGACTATAATTTCTTGTTTTGATGATCACCGTCTGAAATCATCGAATTAACATAATTGATCGTACGGGGAATATGAGAAAATAAGTGGTTTCTCGTTCTTCGTTTTCACTGTTCTAAATGCTATTTGTTTTCGCCTGAAGAAGACCCAAAAGGTCGAAATATATTGTGTCTTGTCCTCTGCTTTGTTTGTCTATGTCCTTGGCGGTAGCTAACCCCTTCTCTTTCTGAATTTTGCTTCATCCTCAGTCACTCTGGTTTGAAACTTTAGAATCAAACATTTATAAATACAAAAGTGAACTTACGTCTCCCAGTGACTGTAGACTTTTAACAGTTCCCACCAGTACTTGATGATCAACGTCTAGTCTTTTGGCTAAAGTCAAAGTGTCAACCTCGCCGGATTCGGCTACTTCTTGAAGCACGACTTCTCTGTAGTCTGCCATGCTGAATTGTGTAAATTGTGGCTGGGAGAAAACTTTCACATGGTTGCATCATGCATTCATAAAACTATTTTCTCAATCGCTATAGTTTTATTTACACAAAGTTGATGGTTGTCTATGTTGTTGCTAAAGATACCATAGAAGTTAGCAAAAAGTATATTTATTTTTGAAGAGTCCGTCTTTTTAAGAAGGGGTCAAGGTGAAGGTCGTTTATGACACAGATTCATCACGTTACGTAGGCATGGCTTCTGTCTGCTCATAGGCTGTGACAATCCCGAGAAAACAGGATGACTTGCTCCAGAACAGTGATCGCAGTTTTTGGAAGGAAACGGTTTGGTACCACAGGTATTATTTCGAAGATGCCAGGGGACAGCTGCTCGCTCTAGCTCAGGTGTGGTTAAAAAAAAATCTCAATTTTTGTATAGGAGTTGATGTGAAACATGTCTTACAACTTTCTTTTAGACAAACAACTTACTTAACAAGGTCATTCTTTCACCAGATCCAGGTAATCTTTTACAGCCTGTGTAAGTGTAACAGAGTGAATATTTTTAAGAGTAGAAGTCAAGGCAGAAACTGACACAATGTAAGGCAACTGTTGCATTCAAAGCCCTGAATTATGATCACTAGACAGTTGCGTTGGAGGTGTGTCCATATTCGAGGTCTGTGACTGGGCAAATGAGAAGCATGGAAACAGCCGGAGATAGTAATACTAGTCGTTATTGCTTTTGATCTTGACTTCCAACTGTCAATGAACGAGCTAAGAAAATGAGTGTAGCTTGCTCATGGTACTTTTCAACAAACTTATGGGAGTAACCGTTCTTTCAGAGTACGGGAAAGTTTGGCCGAGTGAAAAATATACTTGTTTTCAACAGGCAGTATCTAGGAATCACGCGTTTAGAATCACATGGAAATTGTGAAGAATAAAAAATACAGTTTCCTTTCGAACTCTGTGTTGTTTATTTGTGTTTGCAAGAGGCGGTATGATTATTGTTTTATTCCAAATACACCCACCCGTTCACACGAAAACGAAGCGCGTCACACAACCCGATGTACGGCAGGCGGTAGTTGTCCGAGCTGACACAGTGTCGAACAATTTAGAAAGAGAGGCGGTTAGTTACCGCCAAGGACACAAAGTAGCCTAGAGAATTGTCGTGTACTTTGTCAATGTCCTTGGCGGTAACTGACCTCCTCTCTTTCTAAACTTTGCTTCATTTTCCGCCCTCAGTCACTCCGTTTTGAAACAGTGTCGAAAATCAACACGTACAAGGTGTTCATTCCATTCATATGCGTTTGGATAGGTCAGAATATATAAATATGTTTTCATCTTTATTTCGGTGTCGTCTTTCCAACGTCATTGCTTAAAAAAACTAGCGAAAACAAAAACAAAACAAAACAATACATTAGGCTAACGATGCGCTAGAAAGGCCAATTCTGCCCCCTTCATTGGTTGTATCAAGCTAAGCGATTGGTCGAGTACTCGAAAAGCGCAAGCCAATCAAAGCGAAGGTATGAAACGCATACATTCGCCCCCTGTCAAAGACAGGGGAGCAAAGACTACCCCACTTGTTTACTGTTTATTGTTTTTTTCGCAAGTTTTTTTTTTTAGCAACGACGCTGCAAAGACAACACTTGTAACAAGCCTCATAAAAAAACTTCGATTCAAATTAATTTAAACGCATCGTACCAAAAAGAAAAATAGACTGAAATTAAGTTGAAACATGCTCTTGTATTCTGACCTATTTAAACGCCAATGAATGGAATGAACACATTGTATGTGTTGAATTTCGACACAGTATAGTTCGAACGCTCTGCCAAGTGGCGCCTGCGACGCATCGGGATGTGTGACGCGCTTCGTTTTCGTGTGTGAACGGATGGGTGTATTTGGAATAAAACAATCATCGTACCGTCTATTGCAAACACAAATAAACAACACAGAGTTCAAAAGGAAACTGTATTCTTTATTCTTCACAATTTTCATCTGATTCTAAACGCGTTATTCATAGATACTGCCAATTGAAAACAAGCATATTTTTCACTCGGCTGAACTTTCCCGTACGCTGAAAGAAGGGCTGGTCAAGGTGTAGGTACGATCCACAGTGGTGTAGGATGATGGTCATTTTTGTAAAAGGAGTAGGATAGTGTATTGGCAAGTACGATAATGCCAGTGGGGGAATAAAGGAAATGATCAATGACTGATGTATGTTGATCACTGAGATGAGATCTACAGTACTATAGGGTGGTGACCATTGTCATAAGTGAAATACTGTGGTGGCATTGATGTAGTAATGCCGGGGGGGGTGGGGGAGAAAAAAAAAAGGAATAAATTTGATGATGGATGGATAATTGGTCATTGTCGTAAGTGGGACAAACAGTGATATAGGATGATGGTCATTGCAGTAAGTGAAACAGCATGATAACTTTGGCATGATAATGCCAGTTGAGTTAAAAGAAAAAAAAAAAAACTTGGGGGGGGGGGGGGGGGGGGGGGGGGGGGGGGGGGGGGGGGGGGGCAATAATCAATGACTGATTGATGGTGATGGTTGTCACAGGTGAAATCATCACCGTCTCATGCACACAAGCATGCATGCATGCGCACACATGTACATACACCCACACAGATACGTACACAGGTACATCCACACACATTCATATGCAAAAAAAAAAAAAAAAAAAAAAAAAAAAAATTAGCATACACAGGACATCTTATGAGTGGTGGTAATAATACTAGTGGTCATATATGGGAATCTGTGTGTTAAAAAAAAACACAAAAAACACAGAGGGGTGGGGTGGGGGAACATAATGTGGACAAAGGAAAGGAAGTGGTCAGCGAGTGGGGGGGAGGGGGTGCACTGCAAGTTAATGTGGTGTGTGTGTGTGTGAATTTAATGGAATATATATAGTGGGTTGCAGTTGAGGTGGTGGACTGGTGTAATCATGTTGTTGTGTTAGGATGCTGGTGATTCAAATATGGGGGTGAAACGGAAAGAACGGGGGTGTTAGAGGGGCAGTAGGGCCAAACGAAGTTGCAGTAGAAGCACTAGAATTCGTTGAAGGACCAGCAACAAAGTGCTTTTGAGCAAAAACTTGTTGATGTACTAGTACTACTTGAGGCTTGCCGACTGTCACGATCTTTAAAAAAAACACATACAAGGACACTGCCGCTGTGGCACTCGCCTTCTCCAAGTCTGAATGTTTCTTCCCTTTTTGGAGTTTGAAGGTCTTTTTCCCTTCTTACAAAAACTACAATAGAACCGATATTTGTCTAAGTTATCTTGGCGAAACCAGAGTTTATATTCAGATTTATCAAGCCACAGATCTTGGAATAAGCACTTCCCCATGTTTCTGAGTGAAACTGATGAAATCTTATAAAGAAACTCTCAATGAAATGTCAAATTTCGTTGAAAAACGAACCGTGGTCTTGCTTCGTTTAACACATGTGAAAATCCAAGATGGCGAACAGCACAATTACTTTGTCGTGGAGTTACTTCCCTTGAACGACTTAACACCATGATCGATCAGTACTGATTCGGCATTTACCTATTATGAAAATCGGTTTTTGTTTTTCTTTTCTGATCATTGTTGTTGTTTCACATTTTTTTTATAGACTTTTTTTTTCATGCTGTTCTGGTTTTAGGGCCTTTTAGGGCCCCCAGCAGCCTTTTCATTTTGATTTTTAAGGCCTTTTAGGGGCCCCTATTTTTTTGCCTAAAAAGTTAGGGCCTTTTAGGGCCCTGTACGAACCCTGCTGGAGGAAGACAGACAATTTATCGTGTAAAACCTACCGACACAGTTTTTTGTGCCAAACATGATCACTAATGTATGTCAATGACAGGGAGAAAAATGTCATCTTTAAAAATATTTCAATTTTAACAGTCTTGCTTCATCTTCATCTTTGTGCCCTCATAGGGAACAGATACAAGTTTAAAGAAATACATGGAGAAAAAGTCATCTTGAAATATTTCTATTTTAACAGTCTTCTGCTTTATCTTTGTTTCCTCAAAGGGGACAGATACAAACTGAAGACAAACATGGAGACAAAGGTCATTTTAAAATATTTCTATTTCTATACCAGTCTTTTGCTTTCATCTTTGTGCCCTCAAAGGCAACAGACATAAATTGAAGATATGGAGAGAAAGTCATTTTGAAATATTTCTATTTTACCAATCTTTTGCTTTATCTTTGTGCCCTCAAAGGCAACAGATACAAGCTGAAGATATACATGGAGAAATATCATCTTGAAATAATATTTCTATTTTACCAGTCTTCTGCTTCATCTTTATGCCCTCAAAGGGAACAGATAGAAATTGAAGATATAACTGGAGAAAAACAATCATCTTGAAAAGTTGTGCTATAGCCAGATGGCCAAATATCACTTTTAAATACTAATTATAGCAAACTTTTTTTTTTTTTTTTTTTTTTAAGAAGACCCAAGAGGTGAATGCATTGTGTCTTGTCCTGTACTTTGTCTATGTTCTTGGTGGTAACTAACCCACTCTTTCTACATCTTGTTTTTTTAGTCAAGCTGTCATGTGTGTGTGTGAATTTGATGTTTCGGATTGTTTAGGAAAATACTTGGATACATTGTTTTATTCAAATTATGATTCTACAAGTGTCCTTTCAATGCTAGTTTTTTTGTGTACATAATGTGTGCATGCTAGTGATTCCTTTGACTTGTCATGTCTTTTAATCCAAAATGGAGATTAAAAAAAAAAAAAGCAGGGGAAAAATATTTTGAATGAAAGTAGCTTCTGTACATTTTTTCTGAGTTGTTTTGCATAGTTGTGTGTCAGTTTGTGTTCCAAGCAGTGTGTGTGTGTGTGTGTGTGTGTGTGTGTGTAGTGTATTTAAACTGCACAAGCAGATCAGCTGACTAATTATTACTTCATTAAATCCGGAAATTGTGACGTCAGTTCTATCCCACTCTTTTCAAAGATTTACTTTCAGGAAGTACTCAGACTGAACTTTTGTAATATGTGAAATGATCAGTTTCAGAAGTTTTCCTGCCTCATTACTTTCTTGCACCACTTTCACTGACAGTATAATTATGAGGATTCTCATGTCAGTCATTCAGATTTGATCTCCCAATGTTTGTTATACTTATGACAGTGTTGGCTAAAGGAAGAACCATACTGACAAGCTGAATCAGTGAATGAGAGTCTCCCCATAGTAAGGAAGTTGGACTTGAACACACACACTCACTCACTCACACACACACACACACACACACACACACACACACATCATTTCGGGCCTTTTGAAACTCTGTGCCCCTTCCATCCACTTAAAATCTTAATGCATGATGCATACAGAGTCAAGGGGTATCTAATTACATCCATGAAAATGTTTGGAACAGACTCGAGTGCCTTCTTCACTGTGCTCAAACTTGATGTCCGTAGTACATACGCCTGATCGCCACAATCCATGCTCTTCTTTTCTGTGTTGTCAGTCCTTCCATTAATTTTCACAACGGCATTTCACCTTTGGAATTCTGAAAAATTGCAATCCATGTTCTCGTTTTGCATCCTAGTATGTATGAGAAGAGCTATGACAGCTGATAACACAACAGTGTTTTCACTCTGTTTATCACTCGCTGTGTTACTTCCTGTGCCCCAATATGGCGGGCGGGTCCCATAAATCATTGCATGTGACGTCAATTGCTTGAAACCTATTTTGAGTGAACCAGTATTTAGGAAGAAGATAAACTGAACGAACATCTTGCAAGTTGCTGGTTTAAAGTAAACACACAAACCCTTTTTGCCAAATTGCTGGCATACAAACCAATGTTGCCAAGTAGTTGTACATACTCATTAATTGTTTCATAACTGTTTCAGCAGGTTCCTTTCCTTTTCGTTTTTATATAATAATTCATAAAGCAACATCACTTAATTCTCATAAATTGGGATAAAAATACCGAATTGAAAATGTGAAACAGTATGAATGTAGAAAAAAAAAAAAAGATATTCTACGTATCTTTCTTATGCTATTGCTGTTGCTGCCTTTCCTCATTTTGTTCTAACTTTTTCCTCTCAGTTGTTAGTGTGTGCACTTGTCTGGCTGCCTGAGTGTTTGTCTGTCTGTGTGTCTTTTTCTATTGTCTCAATGATTTCTTCTATCTGTTATTTTGCATGTATGATATCTGAATAGAGGTGTAATAAAAATAAGGTATGGTATAAGGTATGGTTCATGCACAAATGAAATGGAAAAAATTTTTTTTACAAAACTCAGCAACACTGGATACATCAGGAAACCAAAGTTGACAGGTAACAGTTTTGCTAATTTTGATACACCATGTCTGTGTAAATACTCTCTTACTAGTTCTTTTAAATAGAAATAATGGTAGGGTACTCTGACTATAACAGCAGCCTTTTTGATAATGTTTTTTTTTCCAGTCTTTAAAGTGTGTGACAGATCACTAATCTACATCTGACTATAACAACAGCCTTTTTAACAATGTTTTTTTTTCTCCAATCTTTAAAGTATGTCACTGATCACTAATCTACATGATGGCTTCTAACACGGCACCCCACAGCACTTATGGGGCATCAGGACTCGCAACTCTGAAATCGTTAAGGATCCCGAGACTTCAAGGTCAAAAGTGAAAGGGTTCCTAATCTCCAAGACTGTTCATGAATCATGAATGTCTGATTGTTTTTGACAAGTCTCTACTGCTGTTTGTATTCAGACTTTTAGTTTCATTGAGAGGCATACAGGAAATTACTTCTCTCTCTGTCTCTCCCTCTATCTCTCTTCCTTTCTAGCTCAATTATGTTGCGGTAAAGAGAACTCACTTGGGGGCATTCACTCTGATCAGCTGAATATGGAGGTGAAGTTAGCTTCCTACTATTTTTTTTCTGTTTTTTTTTTTTTTCTTTTTTAAATTTTAATATTCTAATGATATGGTAAAGTGCCATACAAAGTGAAAGGCATAGTTTGGACAGATAAGTTTATTATTGAAATTACTTTTATCAGTAAAGTTCATTTTGTATTAAGGTTCAGAATTAAAATATGGGTCAACAACAACACCGAAGTCCTTTTCTGCACTAATATTTCAAGTACTATATTATTTTTATTGTTGTATAAAGTAAGTATGCATGGGATCATTTTAAAATTATGCATCATTTTGTACTATCGACTCTTATATTTCATAAGCCACCCATCTGACCATGTAACAAGCAAATCAATACACCTCTCACAGTCTCTCTCTCTCTCTCTATATATATATATATGTGTGTGTGTGCGTGTGTGTGCATGTGTGCGTGCGTGTGCGCACAGAAACATAGTGATTTGGATATATGTGTTATCAACTAAATAGAAGTTGAGTTTCGATTTGTTTTGGATGGCTTGGATCCAAAGATGTATGTGTATGCATGATATATGGAAATAACCAGTTTGCTTACACCTTTAAGGGAAAGGAAAGGGTCTGCATGTGCAAAGGTAGGACTGAAATATGTGTGAAATGTTGCAGCATGCACAGAAGCTTTCTTCTGCCATTACAAGTCTCTCTTTTTTTGTTGTATGATTGTAAAATGAAAATAAATTCTTTATCATATAAAAGAACTAGTTTTCATGTGGCAGTGGAATATTTTGAGAGAAAAAGAAGAAAAGGTTTTCAGCATGATGAATGAGTGGATGTTGATACTGAAGAGTGACAGAGAATAATATGTTACACTTTGCAAAGTAAATAAACAGTGTTTCAGGAACACCAACAGGCAAAGTTGGTATAGATTTATCTTTAATTTGCATGTGTTTACAAGCTTGCAGAATATCACAACACCATATTCCTTTCCACACTCATTTATTTTCATACTGCTCTCACGCATTCATGGCCCTTTCGCTTCAGATTTCAGATCCGTCACAAAGACGTGTACCACACACACAGAATTAAGGAAAAATTTCTAAACAGGAATTGGACTGATGCTGGACATGATGTATTGTAGGTAAACCCGGTTCTCCCTTTTTCATTTCTGATGTTCTGACATAAGACATGAGCTATAAATAAATGACATCACATATAATGGCTAGTAAGCTGTTTGATATACCAAAATGAACAACTCTCTCCCGATTTCACGTTGGATAATTTGCGGAAAAAGATGCAGTGAAAAAAGGAAACAATTTACCCGCAGAGTAGTTTTTCGCTTTGATTGTTATTTGTAGCAAGCTTTCAGTATTGCTCCAAGACATTATACCCCTGACTATATTCTATGGCATAAATTCAACTTCATATCCAGTGGACAAGCTGAGTCAAATGCCACTGTGAGATTCACTTTACTGAAAGAGAATTACAGTTTTCCACCAACGTTAGAAAACAAATTTGAGTGAACTGTCCCTATCCTCCCTCCCTCTCCCCCAATAAGTTGGGGACATTCCCAAAGTTTTATGAGACATTTTATTTTACCCTGAAAACAAGGCAAGCAGGAATCTTATCAAATATATGTAGTACATATGAAAAGAGAAATTATCACATTGCTTTATGCAACATACTCAGCAAATGAAATTCCCACAAACTGTACAGAATCCTAGACAAAACATAAACTGATTCAGATATGAGTCATACGATATTCTTTAACATGCTCCACATTTGGATAATCCAACTGCCCAAACCTGTAAATTCACCTGCCATATCCTGCAGTCTGGGGATCTTCCATGACCACCCAGACAACTGTTTTCTGGACAACAACCACAGCAACCTCATGGTCAGTCAGCACTTTGTTATGTTCACAAAGTCCCCATGCAACATTTTGAGCTTCAACTGCAAGCTTGTGATCATTGCTATCAGCATGCCCGATACGCAGCAGTCTTGAATTAGTGATATTTCTTGTGAAAACACTGGCCTTTTTATGTATGACATATAAGTGACATGTCAAGTAATTTCCCCCACAACTGTACCTAAATCATGAAAAGTCTCCCTGCTAACTTTTCCTGGAACTTGCCGTTAACTTTCTGTTTTGCACCTCAAATTGTATTCATGTTGGATTTAGGTTTATCAGATGCTGAGGTATGAGGGATACAATAAATCTTTAATGTGTATTTCAGTTTTGAATGTTTATGTGAGAATCTCACTGATAATGTCACCTTGGCAGAACACTGAAGTTGTGAGAAGAATGACAGGTGGTGACCACCAAAACCCCCAAGCTTTTGCAGGTAATTCAGGAGGGTTTGTTCATTGATGTAATAGCCATGTCTTGGCTATACAAAACATTGATGAATGAGCTCATGCTAAAAGAAAAGCTCGTGTCAAGAACTCCTACCTTCACGTAAGTCTATCGTCAAATACTTCTCAGTCTAGCAGCTGAGAATGAAGTGGCACATACAGAACTACAAACGTGGAACAGGTTGGTGCTGAAACGATAGGCTATCTTACAGCTAGTTTCATTACATTTACAAACTGTCTGAAATACCCCAGTACTTCAAAATACCTTACAAAGTACTAGCCAGACAGAAAACATTCCATCCAGAACTGTTCACGATATATATTCAACTGGTAATAAAATCCAAAGAAGGCTTTCACTGCCAGCATACACACAAACCAACAACAACCCCACCCTAGTTCTTTGCATTACCATCACTAAATATGTATGTCATCCAAGCCTCCATGAATCTGTGGCCAGGTGAGACATAAATGGCAACAAAAGGCGTAAATGTCAAGAAGCCAATCAAGCTCATTGTAAAAAAAAAAAAAAAAAAAGGAGCTTTGTAGCTAAGAGAGAAGTTTGGTGGTCCATTACTGACTGCTTGATAAATACAGGCAGTTTCATGGGAAATGTAGTGTTTCTGTCTTTTTCCTTCACCCACAAGAGTGCAGGAAGATAAGATGCAAAATGGAGTTTTTGCTTTGTCTCAAACCAGAAGGCAAGAGGGGGGTGTGTATTAACTTGTTGCACCTTAAAGTCCAAGTACTGCAGAGCTGTGAATTTTATACAGCTGCTTTGGGAAGAAACTTGATTACTAGATGGGTTCTCTTGCTGATAACATTGATCCCTTTACACCAAATAGTGCAACAAATGAAGTCCTAATAATGGAAAAATAAATAAAAACATACCAAACACACACTGCACAGAGATTCCAATGCAGAAAACTGTGATTTGAGCCCTTCTGTAAGGGTCTTATTCATTTATCCCTCCGCTATAAATCCTGTGCAGTGTGGTCTCATATTTAGCAGATGTGGTCAAGCGTATGGACGAAAGTGCAACAGTTCTGTGGTTCCACACTGCCACGATTGCAGATTGTTGACCTTTGTGAAAGCTTGACCATGGCAATGGCAACATAATCTCAGCACAAATACACTTTTGATGAAACTTCAGAAGCAGCAAGTTGATTTTCGTACTATTCTAAATCTAAAAAATGAAGAAAAAGGTTTTACAGCCAAATTCTAGAAAAAGATGAGAATTTAAATTGAAGCACTGACAAGGAAATGAAATCTAATTATCTTGCATTGATTTCATTTTCTACTGAGGATGAAGAGTATAGCACTTCAAAGTATGTTTCATTCAATGTCCACAGTCTGATCTACAGTGAAATAAAGCAGGTAACTTCACACAACCTATGGAGCAAGTGGGGGAGACTGTGTGTGTGTGTGCGTGTGTGTGTGTGTGTGTGTGTGTGTGTGTGCTGCATTTCTATAATTTGCTTCTTCTTTGATATTGTGTCATGCTTAATTAAAATTTGGTATTCCTGTGTTTACTATCTGCTACAAATCCTCTCGATAATAAAATGGCATAAGACTTCAAATACTGTCAATTTTCTTTTCTTTTTTTCATTTCCCCCCCTTTTCTTGTTTTCTTCTTTGCATACCCTTCAACTGTGCTGCACTAGTTGCAAGCTGGATGGAATGACATCTGATCACAGCTGTCCTCTGTCCAAGTCACCCAGTCTTGTCTCACCACTGGCGGATGTTTCCCTGGTTCACTGATTGCTGCTGCCTGTCATCAGGAAAGGTGTCAAAACAGTCCACTATAGCACAGCTAGCTCCTGGCCTACTTGTCCAGCCGACATAAAGGGTTGTCGTACACCATCTGCAGGTTGACCTTGGGCCCGATCAGGTCGCGGATGTTGTTGATGCCGTACTTGATCATGGTGGGGCTGGGGCAAGAACAAAAGCATAGCATGATGCACTTTCCCCATCCCAGAAATTATTTCTTCCAGTGACCTAGTTTTAAACTACTTCTCTTTTGAAATGAAAAGGAAGTAAACCACATTGTGATATTTTTTCTTCTCTGCTCTCATTTCCTTTTATCCATCAAGTTTTAAAACTCTCTTTTCTGAACTGCTCTGGCATATATAAACACATACAGAAATAAAGCCAAAATGAAGATTTTTCCACAGGATTATAACAATGCATACATCTATACCTACACATAGTCATTCATGTACATTTGTACAAACATACCTACACACAAGGACTGATACTTTAAGTATACTGACAAACACCTATAAATCCATTTTTGATGCTGAACCCTGAAAAATAATATGGGGTCCTCAAGACCCTAGCAGCACGCTGACTGGATGCATAAGTCATACACCAATATTTCTTTTAGGAATTTGCAGCTCATTAAACAAAAAAAAAAGAAAGAAAGAAAGAAAGAAAATCTTCTCTTCAGGTTTGTCTTCCTCTGTGACTTTTGGCTTCAAGGTTCAGCACATATGGTATAATGTATCTGGACAAGTCTGCATTCACAAATGCCAGCTTAATGAAATACACTGTTCAGGCTCTTGAACAGCTGTAAGTAGAGGAACACAAAGAACAGAGCAGGACATGAGATGGAACTCTTGTGGGATCAAGACAAAAGTTATTTTAGCTAAACACTCGCTTCAACAGGAAAAGCGTTTTTTTTTTTTTTTTTTTTTTTTTTTTTTAAATGCAAATGAGGCTCTCGGCACACTAGCCCCTGAAACTGGTAAAGCCAAACAATGGAAACTAAAGACTACTGGCAATGGCTATTCTATCCTCCTGCCATCTCTGTCACACTCTGTCTCCACATATACTGTAAAATATGGATTTCCCAATGGGATTAGATCCCGTATCTCAAACACAGGCACTTAACTCTAGTAACACTTGTAATAATGAAAAAATCATGTGCACCTTCACAGACAGGTAATCACACACACACATTCACATACGCTTGCATCTCAGTGGTCGGAGGAAGAGGAGGACCAGAACTCACCGCTCTAAAGACAGACCCCAGGCGATGACGGACACATCCTCTGGCATTCCCATGGGCAACAACATCTCCGGTCTGAACACCCCGCTGTTTCCTACCTCCACCCATTTCTGGAGACCTGCACAGACACAGCACACTCAATTCCCGTGATGATGCACATCTTTGCATGGCGCCGGGTTTAGTCCTGTGTTGTGCTGGACAACGAGAAACTTCTATTTCAGGATTCAAATCCTAAGCAGGGCAAATTTTTTCCTAGCTTCTTCACTGTTGTGTGTTGGAGAAGAGATGAGCATGGCAGGCATTCTCCCAGTATCCACTGAATACACATGAAGACATTCCCTTTGAAAGCAACAGGCTGGATCTGTTCTAGCATTGTTTATCAATGGCCACACTTTTCCCTTGTACTGGGGGTAAAAGTGAAAAGTATGCTTTAGATTTCCAACAGAGACCACTTTTACTGGGATGTGAAGCATTTGCCTGCTTCATGCCTAGACAGAAAACCTAATAATTCTGGTGTGGGGAGGACAAGGGTTAGAGAAAAGAATGCCTCCCTTCTGAGATCATGGTGCTGGGAAATGGTTGTCAACATAGCACTGTTTTACTAAAAGGGAAACGGCCCTGAACACACTAAAAGAATACTATGCTTAAATGGAACTTGTGGATCTGCAACAAACAATGCTGTTTTTGTTGGTGCTGCTGTTGTTCTCT
Source organism: Conus betulinus (assembly GCA_016801955.1). Lineage (NCBI taxonomy): Eukaryota > Metazoa > Mollusca > Gastropoda > Neogastropoda > Conidae > Conus > Conus betulinus. The sequence continues at coordinate 93,296 of JADBJO010003148.1, read as the reverse complement.
TTTTTTTGTCCATTTGCATTTGATCTTTTTTCCCCCTAGATTTTGTTTAAAAAACACAACGGAAGAAAACAAATTTTACACTGCAATCTAAAATCATTAAAAAAAATAACTGAAAATTAGTAATGGACAGCAGTTATGCCATACCACCATATACTGCAGTCTTATCTCCATGGTAACATCAAATACCACCAGTTACTGTGTCTTATCTTCACGCCATGGTAACATCACATACCCCCAGACACTGTATTATCTCCATGGTAACATCACAAACCACCAGATACTGTGTCTTATCGCCATGGTAACATCACATACCACCAAATACTGTGTCTTATCTCCATGGTAACATCACATACCACCAAATACTGCAGTCTTATCTCCATGGTAACATCACATGCCACCAAATACTGCAGTCTTACCTTCATGGTAACACCTCATACCACCAAATACTATGTACCTTCATGGTGACATCTCTCATACCACCAAATACTGCATTACTTATCTCCATGGTGACATCTCATACCACCAAATACTATTACTTATCTTCATGGTGACATCTCATACCAGCAAATACTATTACCTCCAATGGTGACACCTCAAACCACCAAATACTATTACCTTCATGGTGACACCTCAAACCACCAAATACTATTACCTTCATGGTAACACCTCATACCACCAAATACTATTACCTTCATGGTAACACCTCAAACCACCAAATACCATTACCTTCATGGTAACACCTCATACCACCAAATACTATTACCTTCATGGTGACATCTCATACCACCACTATTACCTTCAAGTTGTACACCTCATGCCACCAAATACTATTACCTTCAGTTTTTTTTACTTCATCATGCCACCATGATACTATTACTTCATGGTATATCTTCATGCCACCAATACTATTAATACTTCATGGCAGTTTACCTTCATGGCACCATCTCCAAATGATACTGCAGTTTTACCTTCATGGCACCACCAAATCTGATACCTGCAGTTTTACCTCATGCCACCAAATACATTTACCTTCATGGCACCATCTCCCATCTGATACTTACCTGCAGTTTTACCCTCATGGCACCAAATCTCCATCTGATACTGCAGTTTTACACCTCATGGCACATCTCCATCTGATACTGCAGTTTTACCTTCATGGCACCATCTCCATCTGATACTGCATTTTACCTTCATGGCACCATCTCCATCTGATACTGCAGTTTTACCTTCATGGGCACCATCTCCATCTGATACTGTTGTTTCACCTTCATCATAACACATCCACCCATCTGATACTGCAGTTTTTACCTTCATGGCACCATCTCCATAACTGCAGTTTTACCTTCATGGTAAACATCTTAGTGAAGTCAGTTCTGCTCTACGGATGTGAGACATGGCGGACAACACAGACGATGCAACAAAAGATTCAGACATTCTTCAACACCTGTCTGAGGCGCATCTACAAATCCGATGGCCAGAGAAGATCCGAAACGAAGATATGTGGGAGCATGTGGGACAGGAACCAGTGCCAAGCAGATACTGTGAAGGAAGTGGGGCTGGATCGGACACACCCTCAGGAAGCCAGCGTCCAGCACACACGCCAAGCCCTGACCTGGAACCTGCAGGGAAAGAGGAAGAGAAGCCGGCCTCGCAACAGCTGGAGGCGAGACACTAAGGCAGAGCCGAAACAACAAGGGACCAACTGGACTGGAATGACCAGAACAGCCCAGAACAGAGTGCGATGGCGAAGGGTCGTCGATGGCCTATGCTCCACCAGGGAGCGATGGGCATGAATGAAACAGACTTCAGGGCCAGTAATCTTACCTTCATGGTAGCTGAAGATTTCCATGCTGGGCTCAGTGTAAGGGTATAGGCTGGTTTAAAACGCAACTTCTTGATTCCTGTAGCAAATAAAATCACACTGATATCAATCAAAATTCTCATTCACATTCACTTCGTGTATTGCACAAAAAATCTGTAAGCAGATGGCTCAACTGAAACACTGACTGTGTGTGGTTATAAAACAACAAAAGAAACATCAGAGATCACAGCAAAAATGGAATGTTCTAACACAAGGACGGGTTGAAACGATGAAAAAGAAACTTAAACATTAAATCTGCGCCTTTCCCCCATGTGCTTATTGTGATTACCAACTGGTATGGTGAACCTCCAAAGAAATAAAAGAAGGCAGTTACTCCATTTAGCAAGAACCCTTTGACAATTTAATAAGGGGAAAGACAGTATTACTGCACCACCTGACAACAGAATAAATGAATTACAAAACAAATACAACGCGTTTTGACTTATATGGACTGCTTCAGGCAAGACAAATGACATTCAAGCCAGAGAAAACGAAGGATGAACAGTCAGTTTCTTACTTGTTTGGACTGTTTGCAAAAAAAAAAAAAAAACTACTTTGCATCCAGTTCTAAGAGATATGTGACTGTTCAGTTTTTCGCACCCACTTCGAAGAGATAAGAAACTGTCTGTTTGTCCTTTGTTTTCACTATCTTGAGTGTTATTTGTCTTGCCTGAGTAAGACCAAATGGGTCTATGCAAACTGTATTTGTTCTGTAATTTGTTTATTGTTGTGTTAGGCAGTGTAGTAATTCTGTCTTTGCTCTTGTTTCAATTTTCTGCTTGCAACCACCCCACTTTGAAACCACAGTTGTTCATACAAAATCAAGTAAAAAGCACACAGAACAAAATGACATGAAGAAGATGGTGATGTCTCATTATCATCGGGTAATGAAAACACAAAGATGAACAAAATGTTGCTGTCCACAAAATCACACTGCACTGTTTTCCTCCTCACTGCATCAGAGCTCTCAAAGCCAAGGTCCACACAGACACTTGTGCACACACACACACTCCCTGTTTCTCTCTCTCTCTTTCAAATGTCTTGATATGCCTAGTCTCACATTTTGTATACTGTTCATCAAAATACTGATTGTGATGGTTGTTAACTGTATCATTGTTTGCATTATCTTGTAAATTCTTGGATTTCTACCTATGCACTGCTTCGTGTTTCTTTTTTCTTCATTATTGTGATTGACATTTATTCCTTTTTTGGTGAGGGCAGGATGAAAAAAGACTGTAAAGCTCACTCTTTAACCCTCAATAAAGACAATTTTGACTTGACACACAAACATACATACACACATACACAAATTCCCTGTTACAAGACCACAGCTTTGTCTCTACTGACCCAGTTTCATGAAGAACTCATTGATGACGCCCATCAGGTCACCCAGAGTGAGGCCCCTGTCGGCAACCAGGCCCTCAATCTGGTGGAACTCAGCAAGGTGAGTGGCATCCAGGTTCTCATTACGGAAGACCCGGTCAATGGAGAAGTACTTCACTGGCTTGAAGGTCTCCTGAGGCCATCAATAATGACACACTAGGACATGAGGTTAACACAGAACATCTATCATAGCACAGTAGGACACTGGCAAGGACACAACAGGACATTAGTGCAGACAAAAATAGGACATCAAAGCCAAAGCATGACCACAAAGATGGCAACACTGGGAAATCATCTGGTTGTTCAAGAATCACATTTCAGAAAAAGATACTTTATTTCACAATAATCAACCAAAGCTCACTTTCTGTCCTTCTTTCTCTTGTTTTTGCTAATATATTCCTTCATGATGCTTAGCAGATAACACACAATTCTGTGATCTGAATGGCCACAAATCCTTTCCCTCAACACCACTGACCCATGTAATATTTAAACGGAGAGAGAGAGGGAGGGAGAGAGAGAGAGACACACACACACACACACACACACAGAGCAAGAGAGAAAGAAAGATCAGATCCTGACCCAAAGAGGGTGGTGCATATCAAGATATTTTCCACTGTAGTAGACTTGGTCAGTGTGATAATGAGCTTAGAGCTGAGGAATGAAACTTGATCGAAAAATGATATCTTCTCAACAAGGCCTGATACTAATAAACAAACAAAACAATGAGCAACGTCAATATTCATTCATCCCCTTTGCTGTCACACACACAGAGCATAACTTGTGGTTGAATGTTTTACTTACATTTCTTGTGTAAACCTTCTCCTGCTTTCTTCCCTGCTACTTTTCCTCCCCATCTCTAACCTGCCAACTTTCCCTCCCATTCTCTCTTACCTGCTGTGCTAGCTTGTACAGCATGCGAGCACTGACGGCAGTGGTGTGTGTTCGCAGGACATTTTTCTCCGTCTCATCCATCTGCCACTCGTAGCCATAACTGGAAAAGTTTCAAAACGGAAAACAAAACTTCAGATCAAATGTCAATGCCACGGATATCATTTTCACATATACATACACACACACACACACACACACACACACACACACACACACACACATACAACACACACACACACACACACATACAACACACACACACACACACACACCACACACACACACACACACACACACACAGATACACACACACACACCAATGAATCATAGGCCGAGTAGTAGGGTTTCAGCCTACAGCTTTACACCCAGCCAAACGGCATGTCAAGGACCATCACTACATAAAAAACAAAATGGAAAAAAACAAAACCATCGAAGTCCATGACAGCCGTCATAGCTTCAAGATCCAGATAACGGCACTGCCAGAATTCTACTAACTGTTACAAGTGAAAGAAAAAAAACCCTGTAACAGTCTGAAACATAAAACAAATGACAATCATGGAAGGAAGATAACAAAGGCAGAGTCAAAGATAGTGACAGAAAAGCACAGTGTTTCCACATGGATGGGTGTACAATGCATCCTGTAAAAAACCCCAAGTATCTTCACACCTGGACCTACAAAACTCTTGCCATCATGAAGCCAGATCAAGTTTGAGAAGACAACTGTATGCTCTTTGGTAAAAAAAATACAAATGCTAATAATACTGATAATAATTACAGCACCACCAATAATAACAATTAGAGTAACAATAATAATAATAATAACAATAATAATAACACTAATACCACCACCAACACACGCTCCACATAACACAAACACACACACACACAATGTATGAACACCTCAACTTTTCGTTTACCAACAGATAAGTATACATTCTAATGATGCTAAAGATAGAACCACACAAGAACACAGTGCAACCACACACACACACACACACACACAGAGCAGTACTGAAGGAATGGAAGCTGGAGGCAGTGTGTTACTGACCCTGTGGACCCAAAATCTCCTGTGCTGTGAACCCTGGCCACCTTCTGCAGGTACTCCATGGGGAAAGCGCTGGCAGTGCGTGGGTCTGCAACAACAGCATTAACCCTCATTAGTCAACCCAGGCACCCAAGGTAAAACACACATTGTACACTTTTTGGCAATATCTAAACCATAAGAAAAGATGATCTACTGATGGAAAACTTATCAAATAATCAAAGTTTTCTGATGTCAGATTATATTCTGTTACAGCGGTAAAGTTTATTTTTCAATCCTTCAGCTGACTATAAATAGTGTACATTTGTCAACACATAACGTCAACCTGTCATTGCAAAACATTTGTCAACATTTGTCATTCAGGTGACTATGCATACACTGTGGCACATTTGTCAAGATATGATGTCAACCTGTTGATACAAAACATTTGTCATCGCACATGGTGCATTTGTCCCTGCACAATGCATTTGTCAGCGTGCACAATTCCTGTTTTGCCTCACGCCATCCTACCTGAGATGAAGAAGGTGTCCTGGGCATCACGGGCAGGGTGTTTCTGAGGCACGAACAGCGTGTCAAAATTCCAGAAACTGCTCTCGATGAAATTGTTGGTTGGCATTTCTGTGAATCTACAAAACAAAACAGAAAAACTGGCAAATTATAGCCACAACAGAAAGTTTAAAAACTTTTGCCAAAAAGAAATACTTACATGCACAATAACACATTCATGAAATCTACCAACTTTCCTCCTCCACACACACACACAGAGAAGTGCTCTCTACATGCCCTTACAAATACTACCACTATACTACTGTTCTATAGCAGGGTTCATACAGATTTCCTGACACAAAAAAATCAAGGACTTTTTAAGGACTTTTCCAGCACCTTTTCTTTAAAATTCAATTTACTTCAATGATAATTTCAAGAAAAATAATTGTGAAATACTGACACAAATTAAATTACTGTCTAGGACCTTTTTCCATACGTGGCAAAGGGCCTTGCTTTTGTCTCCACCTGGGTCTACCTGCAACCATTCTTTGTACTCTTCTTCCAGCACAACAAACATTAAGCAAACACTTCCCCGGCATGTTGGCTCCTCAATTTCAAGACAGCTGATCATTCTTTCATGTGCGAGGGCTCCATGAAGGCTGGTAACTGGTGTTTTTTTTTTACATGTAGCAGATCGTCAGTCAACTCTGACTTCTTTTACTTTCATACTTAAAAAAAAAATTTCAATTTAAATCTTTTCTTTTTTTTTTCTTTTTTAACAGACTCAAGGTTTTACACAGACTTCACTCAAAGGCATTGGCAGTGACAATAAGCACTTTTTAAGGACCTATGAGTAAAAGCCTGACTTTCAAGGACTCTCAAGGCCTTGAAAAGCGGGGCCCCCAAATCAAGCACTCTTATTAAGGACTTTCAAGGACTATATGAACCCTGCAGAACTAACATCACCACCACTTACAGACTTTATTTGAGTAAAAGTTTCAAGTGACTCTAAAAATGCAAGTCAATGTACTTCATGTGAAAAAAAAAAAATAAGCCAAAAAAAAATCTTGGAAATTACTTCTCACAGCACATTTCTAGGACTGTCTCTGTTCATGGAAATGTGTGGGTGCTTTGCGTTTCCCAAATCCAGTAGGATCACCACCATCCTACCCTTGCTATCTCCATCTCCCTCCCCCCTCCACCACCCATCTCTGTATACACACACACACACACACACACACACACACACACACACATATGTATATACACACACACATTTGCACACACACTTACACACACACACTGTAAAAACCAGGCAGCCTCTTCTCCATCTTCAACGTCACACCCCCAACACCTGCAATGTGACTGACCCCATCTCCAGGAAGATCTGGCGGTACTGGGTGCGCACTTTGAGCAGAGGATGAAGGTGACCCCTCTCCGGCGGCACCCCCAGGGCATCGAAATTGTAGGGCTTGAAATTCTTGGTCTTCCAGTCACCACTGCAACAAAGACATCAAAGTCGTACAGCTGTAACTGCTTGGTCTTCCAGGCACCACTGCAACAAAGACATCAAAGTCTACAGCTGTAACTGCTTGGTCTTCCAGGCACCACTGCAACAAAGACATCAAAGTCTACAGCTGTAACTGCTCGGTCTTCCAGGCACCACTGCAACAAAGACATCAAAGTCTACAGCTGTAACTGCTCGGTCTTCCAGGCACCACTGCAACAAAGACATCAAAGTCTACAGCTGTAACTGCTCGGTCTTCCAGGCACCACTGCAACAAAGACATCAAAGTCTACAGCTGTAACTGCTTGGTCTTCCAGGCACCACTGCAAAGTCGTACAGCTGTAACTGCTTGGTCTTCCAGGCACCACTGCAACAAAGACATCAAAGTTGTACACTGTAACTGCTTGGTCTTCCAGGCACCACTGCAACAAAGACATCAAAGTCGTACAGCTGTAACTGCTTGGTCTCAGGCACCACTGCAACAAAGACATCAAAGTTGTACACTGTAACTGCTTGGTCTTCCAGGTACCACTGCAACAAAGGCATCAAAGTTGTATACTGTAACTGCTTGGTCTTCCAGGCACCACTGCAACAAAGACATCAAAGTCGTACAGCTGTAACTGCTTGGTCTCAGGCACCACTGCAACAAAGACATCAAAGTTGTACACTGTAACTGCTTGGTCTTCCAGGTACCACTGCAAACAAAGGCATCAAAGTTGTATACTGTAACTGCTTGGTCTTCCAGGCACCACTCTAACAAAAGACATCAAAGCTGTACAGTTTGAACTGCTTGGTCTTCCTTCAACTATGTAACAAGACATCGACGTTGTACAGAGATCAAACTGCATGGTCTTCCATCAACTACGTAACAAAGACATCAAAGTTGTACAGATCGAATTGCTTGGTCTTCCATCAACTACGTAACAAAGACATCAAAGTTGTACAGATTGAATTGCTTGGTCTTCCATCAACTACGTAACAAAGACATCAAAGTTGTACAGACTGAACTGCTTGGTCTTCCAGGCACCAATGTAACAAAGACATCAAAGTTGTACAGCTTGAACTGCTTGGTCTTCCGTCAACTACTGTAACAAAGACATTGAAGTTGTACAGCTTGAACTGCTTGGTCTTCCATCAACTACTTTAACAAAGACATCAAAGTTGTACAGCTTGAACTGCTCAGCCTTCCATCAACCACTGTAACAAAGACATCAAAATTGTACAGCTTGCACTGCTTGGTCTTCCATCAACCACTGTAACAAAGTTACTCAGTTAAAAAAAAAAAAAATGTGCAAAGCCTTAGCTGCATCATACACTTTTAATGAGTTCAAAGGTCAGCCAATAAAGATTCTCTGATCGATGAAGAAATGAGCTCAAGTGAATCTTCAACATGAAATTCTGAATGAGTATTTACATGGTTTTTCTCTCTATTATCTTTATTATCAGCCTATTGTTAGCACCTCAACCATTATCTAAGATTACCTCTGAATCATTGCAGGGGTCAGGTCAACTTCAAGCTTTTCCACAGTGAGCATAAAGTTGGCTCCTTTCTTCAGCCGATAGCCTGTCCTTCCTGTAAATCAAAAGCACCGAGTACATTCAGTCTGACTTCATGGAGCTCTTGGTAAATGCCAGCAACTTAACCTGACTTCTGAAAGAATTTCAAACAACAAGAAAGCAAGCAATGCACACAAATGTGTTCACTTGTAAAGCCTTTCGACAACTCATTTGCCCTTACTCACCATTGCTCTTCATCTGCTTTTCTACCCGTCTATAGGTCATTCCCTTTTCCATTTCAGTATTAGAGACTTGCAAAGTGTTTTAGCATCAAGACATGAAATTTTGATTTGGTAGCTTAACTTACTGCATGCTTCATGTGCACCATTTACATACCAACTAGTTATCTTCCAGTCCTTGTCATTTTTTAATCACATTATCTTTAGTGTGGCTTACGAACAACTGACAGTAACTGTGGATCATTCAGCGAATCATAGTGAATCATAAACACCAACAATACAGAAACAGATACATGTGTTTCAGACTCAACTGACTACTACATTTTAGATTAAATTGGTGTAATTTGAAGAAGCAGTTTTTTTCTTTTCATTTTGTTTTAAAGACAAACACAATGTATTTTATAATTACATTCTAGAAAATCAATCCACAGTTTGGTACATTTAGCACAGAGCAGGTTAAACATGTGTGCCTTTGTCTACAAACACAAAGTGACATACATATGTGAATAACTCACATTCACAAAAATCTGTTCATGACAGGGTGAAAAACATGCAAAACTTTGACAAGATGGAGTGTTAGAAAAATAGAAAGAGGAATCACAGAGTAACAGAGGGACTGATAAGCAGTAGAAAGAAATTCTCCTCTAAAAATCATGTAAAAAAATTGATTGCTCTTCTGGACATGATATACATTTAGGATTAACACCCTTCCAGTTCTCTATCTTCCCCTGCCCAATCCTCTTCTTTACAGCCTACAAATTCAGAGACACTTTTTCCTATTAATCTCACACATTTGAAGAAAAGGATCAAGACAGAGAGAGAAGCTTAGAAGGAAAGAAGAGAGACAACTATTTTCAAAACTTTATGTTCTGTTTGCCCCTTTCTATTACTGACACTTACCCTTTAGACTCACACATATAAAGAAAAGGATTAAGACAGAGAGAGAGAGACAAACTTAAACAGAAGGAAAGAGGACAGAGAACTGTTCTTTGAAACCCTGTGTTCTGTTTTCCATTCTCTAATAATGGCACTTACACTTCCGCTATCAGTTTCCTTTTCTTGTACTCCGCCTTTGTGGCCTCAGGGATTCCATCCAGGGAGAGGTCCTGAATCTTCATCAGACACAGCTGGACTGTATCCTCAATGGAGTCCACCTGACACAAACAGTCAACTACATGCCCTTCATCATTATCACAAAGATACTAACAAAAATCAGTATAACCAAAAAAAAGAAAGAAAGGAAAAAAGAATGAAGCTGTTGAACATGCTTTCAAAGTAATCAGTTACTTACAAGCCTAGTGAACTCAGCACTGAACAAAACAAAATCACAAGCGTTCATAAAAGATTTCAGTTCAGCTGGTTCACCCTTTTAGCTCCCCCCCCCCCCCCCCCCCCCAGCCTGCATATCTTGAGCCTATTAAAAAAAGCTACAGCCAACACCCTAGTCTGTAGTGGGCAAAGGTTTTGAAGATGAACTGGTTCTAGAATGTTACTCATTTTTTTTTTTTTTAAATGTGGGGAAGTAACTCTTATACTACCTGAAACATTCCTTGCTCTCCTTTCTATAAGATGGTGTCAGAATTCTCAATGTGTGCGTACGTGCATGCGTGCATGTGTGTATGCGTGTGCATGTGTATGTGTATCCTTGCACATGTGTCTGTGTTTGTGTCACAGCATTTGCTGCCCTTGTGGTCTGTGTATCTGAGCATGTATAAAGGTGGGTGACATGTATGTAACAATTTCATTTTGCATATTTTTTGTCAGTGTGTGTGTGCCTTGTAGTGTAAGTAACTGCTTGTATTGAGTTACTGTTTCAAATTATTTGTGTATTAATTATGTGAACAGTAATATGTCTTTATTTCAAAAGCATGCTTTGAGTTGAAATCTTGCCTACGTGTACAATAGTGTATCAAATCTTAATATTCTATTATCAGATCTTATGATTGTATTCTATAAATTAACACTTCTAATTTTGTGTAGAATCGCAGATGTTACCTCTACCAATTTCTCATTTTATGACAAGAGAATCATTCTGAGTTCTAGCCCGCACCTCTGACTGCTTGATCATTACAAAGACAGCTAGCAAGGGATTGTATCCAACAAAAATCAATATTGGAGCCTTTCATGTGTAACAATTGAGATAGTTTCACTGAGACACTTCTTCACAAAATGATTGCACTCTCTGATTTTTCTTAAAAAAGATATAAGGTTTTAAAAACTGATTGATAATGGACACAACATATTCATGAGCGTCATTAGCAATTCAATGCACACAGAACTGTGACCACCTCAGCTTAAAAATTTGGTGTCCCTATCCTATTTTGATTTTTCTGTTTTAAGATCTGGAATCACAAAAGCAGGCCTGCACTTATATCATCCAGAACCGAAATATATCTGAAGACTTTCACATGATTTAAAAATTTTTTCTTCCAAACTGTTTTTTTACTGATGCTGCTACTACCTGCAGTAAATTGCTCTTGTCGTTTCAAAGGTCACTATCAGACTTGGTTTCAATCTGCAGACCTACTTTTTAGTCTGACTTTCAGACTTTGTTGTAAGTAATCTGTTATGAACCAAATATTGCCCAGATATCAAGTATACCTGTCTTTGTGAGGTGATTGTTCAATGCATCATTTCTCACTGTGAGTTACTGAAACTTTTTTTTTGCATGAATTGTGTCATCCAGATGCTCTAGGAATGCCAATGTTCGTTTAAAACACTTTTTGAAATGTTATCATTTCTTTCCTGTTGCTGAATTAATTACAAACCTTTTACAAAGTACACTCAGCAAGATTCTTTAATTGTACTGAAGATCACTTCAGATGTTCATCTTTGATCCCTCCCTAATCATTTTTCCTTTTAAACACTATCCAACTTTCTCCTGCCTTCCTCTCCCCTAAGTTTTGTATCTTATTTCAATGATATCACTGTAATATTGTGAACATCTTCTAAATTAGATGCCAACACAATCACCAACATGAGTGACAGGACAGTAACAACACTCCCCCCCCCCCCCCCCCCCCACTTCCTTCCCTGTGGTGCAGGACCCACCTTGCGCATGACTCGGGGGCCTCCCTCGGCCCCCTTGTCAATGCGGATCCAGCCTGCTGACATGGCCTTGCTGAAGCCCACCTTGGCATTGGGCACCGTTTTCTGCACCAATCATAATGCACACGCTTCTTATCAAAGTCGCCTGTACTATAATTTATGGAAGAAAAAAACGCGCATCAGAGGAAAATAAACAGAATGTAACAGAAGGAACATGGATGACAGTGAGACACAGAGCTTGGAGCAGAAAAGGTGAATATACAGACAAGCCCACTTCTCTTTGGATACACGACAAAGGCAAATTTTCCTTTTTAAATTCAACTTACTTCCCCATGAACGCATCTGTAATTGTATAGCGTGAGTGCCAGGGCTCCAGCTGGCGACAATTGTAAAGCAGTAACAAAGGTCATCACTGAGCACTTGGATCATTTCATTCATATTTCAGCCATGTATCCAATTCCGACATTTTGCCTTTGTAAGTCTGGCAAAAATCTTTTGGTTATAGCATTATGTTCAATTTTAGCCTGCCTTCTGTGGGAAGCACTATGCATGCAGTTAACTGTGTTTTACCTGTGTCAAGAATTAAAAGGAATCTCTTTCAACTAGCCACTGTGGTGCAAGTGATTAATGTTCCTGACTCTTACTGGGAGGCTGTGGGTTTGATTCCCATCAGAGCCATACATTTGGGGGGGGTGGGGGTTCTATCTGACTGGCTCTACACAGAGCTGCATTTGTTATGAGCCCATACGGAAGACTGGGACCACATAGTCGAGTTTCATCCACTTAATAGATGCATCCCTGAGAGTAATGCTCAAATTACCAACTCTGCATCTCTCTTTGTCTGTGTCTCTCAGACCTGGTCATCATCAGGATATATTATGGAAGTAAGCTTAGAATACAGCTCTGTCATGCAGTCTCAGACAAGAATGGAAATCCGCAGGATCTTCATTATCCTAACTGATCAGTCTTAAAGAAGGGAATCCATTTCTGATGCCTTTCATGCCCTGTTCTCATAGTGACCTCATGTTCGATAGCTTCTCACATCTGTGGCCTTGGTTTAGTTTTGTCTGGTTCATCGGTACTGGAATAATTCATGGGGATGGTCAATGGACAGACCATGGTGGCACCCTCCAGAGGGAGAGCTCACTCACACCGGCTCTGCGACAATGATTCTTGTCAGTATGGGGCTTAGAAGGTGGTGTCCTGCACATGCTGGATCAGAACAGGCATCATTGAACAGCACCTGTGTTTCAGCAGCAGTGCAGTGTCTCTCTGGTGGTTTGCCTCATGATGACTTGATACTTACTACTTCGTCTGGATTGATGGTGCTGGGCCCGTGGTGGGACAGGCCAGGCTATGGACAGGGGGTCAGAACGAGTGGCATGGATGCAATGCATGAGAGTGCGACATCCAGAAGATGGGATAGCAACATAAAAAAAAAAAAAAAAAAAAAAAAGGAGGGGGAATCTCTTTCAATTTGACTCTGGTTGTGAAAATCTGGTGAATCATTTGCATACCGATTACCGTGCATCAAAGTTTGATGTACTGTGATTAACTGCAAGGTGGAACTTTAAAGGATCAGCTAGCATTTTTCAAATTTGATAGAACTGACTGATGCCATTGCACTGTCTTTAAAGCAAATGTTGTGTCATGATGCCAAAAATGCACATCAACTGGAATCCTGTGTGCCCATGCCTCCATACCATGAGTTCAGCCTGCAGAATGCCGTTGTCTGGCGGGACGGCCTGGAACACCACGGCCTCATGACTGCCTTTGGCCACCACTGACTTCCCTTCATCTGTCAGCTGTAGGTACTTGTTCTGCACTTGTTCCACATCAGAATCTGCACAAGTGTACACACACACACACACACACACGCGCGCGCGCGCATGTATGCACACACACACACACACACACACACACACACACACACACACACACACACATACACACTACTCATTAAATGTTTATATCAGAGCATGTCTACATGATAATGAATTGGCAGTTCCCTATGAACTGGAACTGGGCATCATTATGATCTCCAAGGAAAAAAATCATATGATGAAGATTTATACAAACAGAGAGGAAGGGAAAAGAGAGAGAGAAAGAGACAGAGAGGAGGGGGGGGGGGGGGGGGAGGGAGAGAGAGAGGAGGAGAGAGAGAGGAGAGAGAGAGAGAGAGAGAGAGGGAGGGAGGGGGGACAGGAGAAATAGATAGATGGACAAAAAGACAGATTCCAGAACATCATGCACACACAAACACACATACACGCATACACACTCAAACATGCATGCACCTGCGCACAACACACTCAAACAAGCATGCACGCGTGCGCACACACACACACACACACACACACACACACACACACACACACACACACACACACACACACACACTCACAGACTGAGAGGGAAAAAGAGGCTTGGGCAAAGAGCATGTGCATGCCTGCATGTGTGCGTGCAAGAGAGAGACTATGTGAATGTGTATGTATACACTACTCACAGTCTTTTGTATTTTCTATACTTCTTCCTATTACTACTATCATTGTTACCAAAACCTTACTGTTGTAACTACCCTCTCATTCTTTTTTCCTCCCTCTTCTTCTTTATCATCATTTACATTAAGTGCAATCATCATTATCACTATTCTAAGTAATCTAGTACATGTGTACTATTCTGTATGGCTATACTACCATTATTGTTATTATTATTGTCATTATCATTATTGTTATCATTGTTATTATTATTTTCATCATTATTATCCTTTGCAGCAGCAACAAACGAGTCACAAGACAAACCACAACGCGTTTCAACCTCTTAGGTCTTCTTCAGGTGCAACAAACAAGAAACAAATAACGAAAATGCACTTAGCTTTGATCGCTTCTGTGTTCAGCGCAAGAAAGAAGGCGTTGAATGAAACGAGGCTGTTGGAAGGGAAATAATGTGCGAGTCAAAGTCGTAATGATGATAGTAGGTATGGGAGAAAGGAGAGTGGGTTAGAGGATTCTTAAACAGCTGGGTTGCCGTGGGCAACAGTCCCGGAGGCTAAGGCGATGGTGAAGTGTGTGTGCGGGTGTGTGTGTGTGTGTGTGTGGTTGTTAGTGTGTGTGAGTGTGCGTGTGTGTGTGTGTGTGTGTGTGTGTGTGTGTGATATGTGTGTGTGTGTGTTATCAACATTTCCACAACATATGCATAGGAAAGAGGGAAGATGGAACAGAGAGTACGTGTTGAAGAAATAGTGAATGAAAATAAAAGAAAACCAAATGAAGTGAGGGAAATGGAGTGGACAAGTATCTGAATAAACAATAGACTGATGTGAGAAATAGAGAGGGGTGTGGTGAAGGGAAAGGAAGATAGCTATAAGTTATGTATAAGGTAAATAGTGTGGGATATATGGTAGTATGTGTGTGTAGTGGGAAGATATTGTGGGCTGAGACTGAATGATGG
>JADBJO010003148.1:60761-76805 GCA_016801955.1 Conus betulinus | reverse complement strand
TATTAGGACTTCAATGGGCATCTGTGCTCCTGGCAGATGCCGTCGTCTAATGATTTTGGGGTGTGGGCACGACAGAACATCCATGGAGGCGTTCCTGTGGGAGTTTACCAGCCCGTATGACTGCAGAGCCCACCGGCAAAAAAACGCCATCGTGAGGCAGCTACCACCTGCAACCCGCAGCCTCACTCGTCGCTGTTCCGCGGATGATTTTAACCTAGGTTATCAATACTTACTATGTCATAGGAATGCATATACATCCCATAATAATTAGGGGATTTGACCCAGGTTATGAATACTTACTATATCATAGGAATGCATATACCTCCCATAATAATTAGGGGATTTTGACCTAGGTTATGAATACTTGCTATGTCATAGGAATGCATATACATCCCATAATAATTAGGGGATTTTGACCTAGGTTATGAATACTTACTTAGAGTGCATAGACATCCCATTATAATCAGGGGACTTCAACCAAGCTTAACACTTACTATGCCACAAGAGTACATAGACACCCCAAGCCAGTTACATTGAGTCAGTGAGTGTGGCAGTCAGTCACTTATATGAGACACGCTGCAATACGTTGAATATTCTTTTCAGATAATCCCAAGAATTCAGATAATCCCAAGAATTCAGATAATCCCAAGAATCGGTTCTTATTGTCCATTTTGTCCGAGCGTTAGCATGACGGAACATATTTTTGACAATTATGGTGGCTTCACCGTGGCGGCCACTTGAAGTTAGATGCCAGCAAGACTGGGGTCAGTACTTTACACAACAAACAACGTGAGCAGGACAGGATTGATCGAGAATATCTATCTCTCATGCCACCTCGGTATGTAGCATAATCAACATATATAAGCATATTGTTAAAAAGCGGTTAAAATACCTCTGCGAAAACAACATGGACAAACAAAGCACACGACAAACCACGACGCGTTTCGACCTTGTAGGTCTTTTTCAGGCCAGATTAAACAACACTCCGGACAACAAAAATGAAGAACGAGCGTTGACATGAGTGATGTTTATCTTGCCTGAAGAAGACCTAAGAGGTCGGAACGCTCGTGTTTTGTCTTGTGATTCAGTTGTCCATTTTGTTGGACGGGGAAGGGGGGGGGGGGGCGCTATTTTAACCACTTTTTATGATTTGTTCGGATTTCCGTCTGCAGTCGTCTCACTTTGTGACTAACTCTATAAGCAAAACTCAAGAGGCTGCTACGAAGGTGCGCTCGTAATCTGCCTTGTGGCTCTTTAGACGCTCGTGACCTGCATTGTGGCTCCTTATGCACTCGTGACCTGCCTTGAGACGCCCGTGTTCTGACTTGTGGCTCTTTAGACGCTCGTGACCTGCATTATGGCTCTTTAGACGTTCGTTACATGCATTCTGGCTCTTTAAAACGCTCGTGACCTGACTTGAGACGCTCATGTCCTGCCTTGTGGCTCTTTAGATGTTCGTGACCTGCCTTGTGGCTCTTTAGACGCTCGTGACCAGTCTTTTTGCCTCCCTACACGCTCGGAACCTGCCTTGTGGCTTTTTGGACGCTTGTGACCTGCCCTGTGGCACTTTATACGCGCATGACCTGCCTTAAGGCTCCTTATACGCTCTTGACTTGTCGTCTGGCTCTTTAGACACTCGTGACCTGCCTTGTGGCTCTTTAGACGCTCGTGACCTGCCTTGTGGCACCTTATACACTCATGACCTGCTTTGTGGCTATTGAGACGCTCGTGACCTGACTTGTGGCTCTTTAGACGCTCGTGACCTGCCTTGTGGCTCTTTTGACGCTCGTGACCTGCCTTGTGGCTCTTTTGACGCTCGTGACCTGCCTTGTGGCTCTTTAGACGCTCGTGACCTGCCTTGTGGCACCTTATACACTCATGACCTGCTTTGTGGCTCTTTAGACGCTCGTGACCTGCCTTGTGGCTCTTTAGATGCTCGTGACCTGCCTTGTGGCTCTTTAGACGCTCGTGACCTGCCTTGTGGCTCTTTAGACGCTCGTGACCTGCCTTGTGGCTCTTTTAGACGCTCGTGACCTGCCTTCTGGCTCTTTAGATGTTCGTGACCTGCCTTGTGGCTCTTGAGACGCTCGTGACCTGACTTGTGGCTCTTTAGACGCTCGTGAAATGCCTTGTGGCTCTTCAGACGCTCGTGGCCTGCCTTGTGGCACCTTATACACTCATGACCTGCTTTGTGGCTATTGAGACGCTCTTGACCTGACTTGTGGCTCTTTAGACGCTCGTGACCTGCCTTGTGGCTCTTTAGACGCTCGTGACCTGCCTTGTGGCTCTTTAGACGCTCGTGACCTGACTTGTGGCTCTTTAGACGCTTGTGATCTCCATTGTGGCTCTTTAGACGCTCGTGACCTGACTTGTGGCTCTTTAGACGCTCGTGACCTCCATTGCGGCTCCTTCTACGCTCGTGACCTGCCTTCAACACAACCGGTGTAACAGCGCGTTCTAACCCCCCTCTGGAACTTACCCCGGGGTAAGTCTGGGCTATCCTGCTTTTACCCCGGGGTCATTCTAGGACTAGCTAGAACTTACCCCCCCCCCCCCAGTTGGAACTTACCCCCCCCCCCAAAGGGTCAGTCTAGGACTATTTTGAATCTTCCTCCACCCCCCCCCACCCTTCAAACAAGAGAGGGTTATTCAGTTTCAGGGAAAACCCCTCTGCCTTTTCCCAACACGCACACCCGCCTTTAAAAAAAAATTGTGTTAGACTGCATATTTACCCCCCCCCTCCCATTTCCTATATACAGTCAATTGGGTTTAGACAAAGTGTAGTTCTAGACTCTTCTCAACAGATGGACCTCCTACTCCCCCCCCCCCCCCCCCCCCCCCCCCCCCCCCCCCCAAACACACACACACACACACACATTGATTCATTAACAGATACGTATTAACATTTCTCGCGCTAGCTTACACGCGTGGGTCAATATTCGGGTGTGTGAGTACGCCCGTGGGAAAGAAAGACGGCTACATGCCAATGTCACCAAGTGCCAATGTGACCAAACGTAGTATTGACAAAATGTCGTTGAGACCACGTGTCGTTGTGACCAAGTACCGTTGTTGCTTCATCCCGATTTGCCTCTTTTAAATATTTTACATCTGTTTAGTCTCTTGGGTACCTGTGTACCTTAGCTTGCAACAAACAAGAAACAAATAACGAAAATGCACTTAGCTTTGATCGCTTCTGTGTTCAGCGCAAGAAAGAAGGCGTTGAATGAAAACGAGGCTGTTGGAAGGGAAATAATGTGCGAGTCAAAGTCGTAATGATGATAATATTACTGACAGGAATACTAATAATGGTCAAAATGGTCAAAATATATATATATATATATATATATATATATATATATATATATATATATATATATAAAAAAGAGAGACAAGATTACTACCAGTCTTGGTGTCAATAAGTAGGTATGGGAGAAAGGAGAGTGGGTTAGAGGATTCTTAAACAGCTGGGTTGCCGTGGCAACAGTCCCGGAGGCTAAGGCGATGGTGAAGTGTGTGTGCGGGTGTGTGTGTGTGTGTGTGTGGTGTGTGTGTGTGAGTGTGTGTGTGTGTGTGTGTGTGTGTGTGTGTGTGTGTGTGGATATGTGTGTGTGTGGTTATCAACATTTCCACAACATATGCATAGGAAAGAGGGAAGATGGAACAGGAGTACGTGTTGAAGAAATAGTGAATGAAAATAAAAGAAAACCAAATGAAGTGAGGGAAATGGAGTGGACAAGTATCTGAATAAACAATAGACTGATGTGAGAAATAGAGAGGGTGTGGTGAGAAGGGAAAGGAAGATAGCTATAAGTTATGTATAAGGTAAATAGTGGGATATATGGTAGTATGTGTGTGTAGTGGGAAGATATTGTGGGCTGAGACTGAAGTGATGGGTTGGTACATGTAACTTTAAGGTGTTGATGGTAAGAGGGTGGAGGGAAGAAGGGGGATGGGTTTATATACTGACTGGGGGGGGGGGGGGGGGGGGGGGGGGGGCAACATATTCACACCTATACACTCTCTCTCTCTCTCTCTCTCTCTCTCTCTCCCCCCCCCCCCCCCCCTCTCTCTCTCTCTCTCTCTCTAAAAAAATTAAGTTATTGTTTCTAAGTATTATCATTATTTTAATTCTACAATTATGGCCGGCAATGGGATTAGTGATAATAGGACATAATGCTTAGAAGCATAAAGGTGAAAATGACTGACGGTAATAACAATGACATCAGTGTTGTTGTAAATTAAATGTAGTGATGTAATGATGTGATGAAGAGAGAACAGTAAAGGTAATGATAAGATGATAGTGATAAAGTAATAAAGGTTTTAAGTAATATACCTTCTTACCATCAACACCTTAAAGCGGTGGTAAGTGCAGTAACACTAGCGGAAATAAAGGCGCCAGGAAAGGAGAGGGAACGACCAGCGATAAAGGAGCTAGCATTCTATTTATTATGTGTGTGTGTGTGTGTGTGTGTGTGTGTTGTGTGTGTGTGTGTGTGTGTGTGTGTGTGTGTGTGTGTGTGTGTTCCATTAGTAATGTCAGCCTTGTTCATTGGTTACCCCCGCCTCCACCCCAGCAACCGCCATACCTACCAACACCCCTACACATCATTACTAGGGCAGGGGGAGGGGGAGTGGGGAGTAAGTCGATTGACGTAGCAAATGGTGAGACTCGGAGAGTGTAGGAAAAGGGAAAAAGATGATAGCTGCAACCTATGTCTGAGGTAAAACAGTGGGGGAGGTAGGGTAGTGTGGGTGTGTGTAGGTGGAGGATATTTTAGACTGGAGCTGCAGAGGGTAGAATGGTACATACTACTTTTGGACGTTGATGCCATGAGGATGGACAGTGCCCAGTTTGGCAATGAGATAAGATTCCTGCATAAGGCGTTCCAAGTTGTCACTCTTCGATTGCCAAAGTGCCAAGACTTTGACATGGTTGATGTTGTGTTGGGCATGGTTGAAGTGTAGGGCGACTGGTTTGGGCGGGTGGTGGCGGATGTCGGCCAGGTGTTCAGAGATGCGCGTCTCAAGTGTGCGAGATGTCTCACCTACATAGATCTTACCACACAGCTGACAGTGGATGGCATACACAATGTTGTGGCTCTGGCAGGAGAAAGTGCGTTTAATAGTGAAAGAGCCCGTGGGGCCATGTAAGATGGTGTCTGGTTTGGTGAGAGAGCAGATTTTGCAGTTGGGTTTTGAGCAGGGGAAAGTACCTGGTGGCTTAGTTGTGGATATTTTGTTCAGCTTAGAGCGCACCAGTAGGTCGTTGAGGTTTTTGTCACGTTTGAAAGTGATCATTGGTTTGGTCTCAAAGGCAGGTTTATGATTTTCTACTATGTGCCAGTTAGACTTCAGGATCCTGCAGATGGGCAGATTGTGAGGATGGAAGAGAAGGCAGGCAGTGGGTCTGTCTGTCTCTTTGGGAGATTTAGTTTCCAGAGTAGATGTTCTGGATTTAGCTGCAGTGCGACTGAGAGCATCATTGATGACGGCACTAGGGTAGCCACGGGTTGGTGAAAAAAAATCAGACATTTTGGTTGCTTGTATAGTGAAATCTTCTTCGCGCTAGAGCAGAGTCTGCGTAGGCGAAGGAATTCAGAATATGGAATGCTGTTTTTAGTGGACTGGTGGTGGGAAGATGTGTAGTCCAGGTATGAGTGCGCATCAGTAGGTTTGTAGAAGACTGAGGTTTGAAGCAGTCCATCTTTGAGGGAGATAGTGATGTCCAGGAAGTTAACTGACTGAGAAATGGTGTAGGTCAGCTGGATGGATGGATGGAAGGTCTGAGCAAAGTTAAGGAAATTCTGGAGGTCATGTTCTGGCATGGATGTGGCTCCCAATCCATCATCTATGTATCTTTTGTAGAGCTCTGTGTTGGGCCTGTGTAAGAGGTTAGTAGGCGGTGTTCTAGGTGTCCCATGAAGAGGCAGGCATAGGATGGTCCCATTTTGGTTCCCATAGCAACACCACTGATTTGTGAGAATGTATGGTTGTGTTAAATTCAAAAGTATTGAGGGTGAGGACTAATTCTGCAAGTCTGACCAGTGTAGCTGTGGGAGGGTGTTGTTGGTTTGGGGGCCGTTTGTTAAGGAAGAATGCGAGGGCCTTCAGTCCATCAGCATGAGGGATGGAAGTGTAGAGAGAGAGACGACATCAAGTGTAAAGAGGAGGCTGGGTTGAAAAGTGGGATCTGTGTTGTATGAATTAATCATGTTGAGTGTGTGTGTAGTGTCTTTGAGGTATGTGGGGAGGCCTTGTACGATGGGTTGGAGGAGGAGAGAGTCTAAATACTGTGAAATGTGTTCTGTAGGGCAGCTGCATGCAGATACAATGGGTCTGCCAGGTGTATTGGTTTTGTGTATTTTAGGGAGCAGGTAGAAGGGTGGGTTGTTGGTGTCTGTCATTATGAGGAGTTTGGCTGTCTCGGTAAGTTGTTATGTTTGATTTCTTGTTTAACTGTGGTTGAGATGAGTTTTTCTGGTGTTGGGGGAGGGTTGATACTGTGAGTGGTGTATAGAAATTTGTGTCTGACAGTTGTCTGTGTGCTTCTTTTATGTACAGCTGTTTGTCCCAGACCACCACTGCACCACCCTTGTCTGCTGGTTTGATGACGATGTCTTGTCGTTGTCTCAGTGATTCAAGGGCTTTTTGTTCATCCCGTGAGAGGTTGGAATGGCGGACAGGTTTGGATTTAACTTGAGAGATTTCTTTTTTACACTTTTGATGTAGAGTTCAACTTCAGTGGATTTGTCAAGAGGTGGCTGGCGAAGTGCTGGAGTTCGAAAAAGGTGGGTAAAAATGTCTGAGCTCTCTGGTAGAGGGGGCTTTGGCACACCGTCAAGTGCAGCCATCCATCTTAATTTTCTAAAGAATCTTTCAACATCAACGTGGTTTTGGTATTTATTGGTGGTAGACTGAATGGGAATAAATTTCAGACCTTTTGCCAGGACTGATCTTTCATCATTGGTGAGAGTCAGATTATCAGGAATGCAGTGAACAAGGTGGTGGTGTTGCTCATGGGTGATAGAGGGGTCAGTGTTGTGTGTAGGGGGGGGCTCAACTGGTCTGGGTTTGCCTTGTATATGTTTTGTAGTTTCGATAACTTGTCTTGCTTAATCTGGTGGCAGTGATTGTGGATGAGTTGGTTGTGTGTATGGATGAGCTGTCTGAGTCTTGAAGCAGTGGCTATGGGCATGATGATTGTGGTTTGTTTGTTTGAATATTGAAGAAGACGGGAGAGAGATTCCAGGGATGAATTGAGTGTTTTGATATGTGCCAACATGAGTCTCTACGGCTGGCTTGGAATAGAATCCTTGTAGTGGTAGTGGTAAGAGCGGTGTTATGAAGATCGGATGGGGTGTGGGGAAAGTGAGAAGCCGCGAGGGGTGATTCGCAGTCGAATGCATTGTTTTAGAAAGTTGAGATGGGATGCAGATTTCGTTTTCTGAAACTGTGTTTTCGCATACCCTAGTGCAAATGGCTGGATGATAGGTGGCAAAAATGAATGGACTGGTGAAAACTGGCATGTGTACGGGAGAGGAATTGGGGGGCCGGCATATGTTCTGATTTGGGTTCTTACTGTAGAGTAGGTTGAGAGAAGAAGTAAGACTAAGAGTTAAGAGGTCAGGAGTGCCTGATTGCGATCGCACGTACACGACTAAAAACGTATGTCAACCAAAATACGGATCAATGATTAACAGTATACAATGATCGAAAGACGTATACAAGATAACAATTGCACACACTGATGACGTAAACAGAAATACAAAACAACGAGGGGTAGCAGTCAGTATGAATCAAAATAGATCTAGTTGCAAAGTGAAACGACTGCAGGCGGAAATCTAAACAAATCTTAAATAAATGTCAGCGAACCGCCCAGAGAAACGTGGACAAACGAGTCACAAGACAAACCACAACGCGTTTCAACCTCTTAGGTCTTCTCAGGTGCAACAAACAAGAAACAAATAACGAAAATGCACTTAGCTTTGATCGCTTCTGTGTTCAGCGCAAGAAAGAAGGCGTTGAATGAAAACGAGGCTGTTGGAAGGGAAATAATGTGCGAGTCAAAGTCGTAATGATGATAATATTACTGACAGGAATACTAATAATGGTCAAAATTTTTATATATATATATATATATATATATATATATATATATATATATATATATAAGAAAGACAAAGATTACTACCAGTCTTGGTGTCAATAAGTAGGTATGGGAGAAAGGAGAGTGGGTTAGAGGATTCTTAAACAGCTGGGTTGCCGTGGCAACAGTCCCGGAGGCTAAGGCGATGGTGAAGTGTGTGTGCGGGTGTGTGTGTGTGTGTGTGTGTGTGTTGTTAGTGTGTGTGTGTGTGTGTGTGTGTGTGTGTGTGTGTGTGTGTGTGTGTGGATGTGTGTGTGTGTGTGTGGTTATCAACATTTCCACAACATATGCATAGGAAAGAGAGGAAGATGGAACAGGAGTACGTGTTGAAGAAATAGTGAATGAAAATAAAAGAAAACCAAATGAAGTGAGGGAAATGGAGTGGACAAGTATCTGAATAAACAATAGACTGATGTGAGAAATAGAGAGGGTGTGGTGAGAAGGGAAGGAAGATAGCTATAAGTTATGTATAAGGTAAATAGTGGGATATATGGTAGTATGTGTGTGTAGTGGGAAGATATTGTGGGCTGAGACTGAAGTGATGGGTTGGTACATGTAACTTTAAGGTGTTGATGGTAAGAGGGTGGAGGGAAGAAGGGGATGGGTTTGACCATTATTAGTATTCCTGTCAGTAATATTATCATCATTACGACTTGACTCGCACATTATTTCCTTTCCAACAGCCTCGTTTTCATTCAACGCCTTCTTTCTTGCGCTGAACACAGAAGCGATCAAAGCTAAGTGCATTTTCGTTATTTGTTTCTTGTTTGTTGCACCTGAAGAAGACCTAAGAGGTTGAAACGCGTTGTGGTTTGTCTTGTGACTCGTTTGTCCACGTTTCTCTGGGCGGTTCGCTGACATTTATTTAAGATTTATTTTACAGCTAATTAGTGTTTCCCGAGTACTTGTGTACCTTGTACAATGTAGTTACTTGTGGTCAGTGCCACTGACCAGTGGTCATTATGACGTAAATCGGAGATTTTAACTATTTCACAGCTAATTATAGTCTCCCGCGTACCTGTGTGCCTTGTACAATGCAGACGACTGGTGGTCAGTGCCACTGACCGCTGGTCACTATGACGTAAATAAGATATTTCGACTATTTTTACAGTTAATCAGTGTCTCATGAGTGTTTGTATATCTTGTGCAATGCAGACAACTAGTGGTCAGTGTCACTGACCATTGGTCACTTTAATGTGTATCAAAGATTTTAACTATTTTTACAGCTAATTAGTGTCTCCTAAGTACCTGTAGACCTTGTACAATGTAGATGAGGGGGGGGGGGGGGGGGGGGGGTTCCAACTAGGGGGGGGGGGGGGGGGGGGGGGTGTAAGTTCAGCTAGTCCTGGAATGACCCCGGGGGTAAAAGCAGGCTAGCCCAGACCTACCCCGGATAAGTTCCAGAGGGGGTGGGGGTTGTGTGTGGGGGGGGGGGGGGCTGTAAGAATGGGCTGTTACACCGGCTTGGTCCTGTGGCTGCTACGTTACAACTGAACTAGAAGAGACGTAAGAATGACGTACCAACATTTACCTGGCTCGTCGGGGATGGTCCGGATGCACTTCTGCGCCTTGTCCTCGTGGCGTTGTAGATGTCCATGATCAGCACGGTCCTCAGCCTCTTCTTCTTGTGTTTGAGCGCCACGTCCAGCATCTGCCGCATGTGCCGCTGAAACAGGTGCGTGTGGGCTTGCTGTAGTGGGACACAATGCTTCCACAGGGTTCTGTGGGCTTTCTAAGGGTGATGGGGCAGTGTTGCAGGACATAACGCTTTCGCAGCGTTCTGTGGGCTCTCTAGGGGTCACAGGGCAGTGTCGTAGGACATAATGCTTTCACAGGGTTCTGTGGGCTCTCTAAGGGGTCACAGGGCAGTGTCACAGGACATAACGCTTTCACAGGGTTCTGTGGGCTCTCTAAGGGTGATAGGACAGTGTCGCAGGACATATCGCTTTCACAGGGTTCTGTGGGCTCTCTAAGGGTGATAGGGCAGTGTCGCGGGACACAACGCTTTCATAGGGTTCTGTGGGCTCTCTAAGGGTGATAGGGCAGTGTCGCAGGACACAACGCTTTCATAGGGTTCTGAGGGCTCTTTAGGGGTCACAGGGCAGTGTCCCAGCACACAACGCTTTCATAGAGTTCTATGGGCTCTCTAGGGGTCACAGGGCAGTATCGTGTGACACAACGCTTTCACAGGGTTCTGTGGGCTCTCAAGGGGTCAAAGGGCAGTGTCGTAGGACACAACGCTTTCACAGGGTTCTGTGGGCTCTCTAGGGGTCAAAGGGCAGTGTCGTATGACACAACGCTCTCACTGGGTTCTCTAGGGGGTCACAGGTCAGTGTCTTGGGACTGAACGCTTTCGCCGGGTTCTGTGGACTCTCTAGGGTTTTTTCAGCTTACGCCAGTACAGCGCTAACTTTGTAATGGTGTTAACAGTCGGGAACAAGACAGAACGCTTTCACTGGACTCTCTAGCAGTCTTCAGCTGATGCCAGTCTAGCTGCTAGCCTGATCGTGTCAAAGGGCGGGAACCAGAGGAAGAGGCAGGTGGAGTGGACTGAAAGTGGGACAGTTTCCCCCTTTGACTAAAAGCATTCCTAAGCCCGTTATATTTCAGTTGAAAAAACAATGTGGGGGTTAACAGAAAAAAAAAGCATCGCCATACATAAAATTGTCAACATACATATAACATCATATGGATTTTAGTCTGGAATACTTTATAATCGTTATTGAAAAAAAAAAATGCCCCAAAGCACCACAAATATAAACAGCTAGCAAGGGATGGATGAAAAAATGGGTTTTGATGATTTCGTATGTAAGTCCGTCCTCTGCCCTCTCGTTTTTGTTTGTTTGTTTTGTTTGTTTTTTTCAAAGAGGTGTTGATGCATTCCGTATTTCTATAAGCGTTGACAAACAACGTCTCTATCTGTCCGTATGTGTGTGTGTGTGTGTGTGTGTGTGTGTGTGTGTGTGTGTGTGTGTGTGTGTGTGTGTGTGTGTGTGTGTGAGAGAGAGAGAGAGAGAGAGAGAGAGAGAGAGAGAGAGAGAGAGAGAGAGTGAGAGAGAGAGAGAGAAAGAGAGAGACAGACTGTGTGTGTGTGTGTGTGTG
The DNA here is from genome assembly GCA_016801955.1 of Conus betulinus. Taxonomy (NCBI): domain Eukaryota; kingdom Metazoa; phylum Mollusca; class Gastropoda; order Neogastropoda; family Conidae; genus Conus; species Conus betulinus. Next base: position 65,557 of record JADBJO010003148.1, on the reverse strand, counting down.
TGTGTGTGTGTGTGTGTGTGAGAGAGAGAGAGAGAGAGAGAGAGAGAGAGAGAGAGAGAGAGAGAGAGAGAGAAGAGAGAGAAAGATAGATAGAGAGAGAAAAGAGAGAGAGACAGTGTGTGTGTGTGTGTGTGTGTGTGTGTGTGTGTGTGTGTGTGCGTGCGTGCGTGTGTGTGTGTATGTGTGTGTGTGTGTGTGTGTGTGTGTGTGTGTGTGTGTGTGTGTGTGCGTGTGTGTGACTGACCAGTTTAGCCTCCATCTTCTCCTGTTTCTTTCTCAGCATGGCCGCCTCCATCATGTACTTCATCTTCTCCGAATCAAAGGTCTGTAATCAACATTCAGCATGCAACACACCCATCAATCAACGTTCAGCATACAACACTCCCACCAATCAACGTTCAGCATACAACACTCCCACCAATCAACGTTCAGCGTACAACACTCCCACCGATCAACGTTCAGCATACAACACTCCCACCAATCAACGTTCAGCTTACAACACTCCCACAAATCAACGTTCAGCATACAACACTCCCACCAATCAACGTTCAGCTTACAACACTCCCACCAATCAACGTTCAGCATACTAGAATCCCACCAATCAACGTTCAGCATACAACACTCCCACCAATCAACGTTCAGCATACAACACTCCCACCAATCAACGTTCAGCATGCAACACTCCCACCAATCAACGTTCAGCCTACAACACTCCCACCAATCAACGTTCAGCATGCAACACTCCCACCAATCAACGTTCAGCATGCAACACTCCCACCAATCAACGTTCAGCATACAACACTCCACCCAAATCAACGTTCAGCTTGCAACACACCCACCAATCAACGTCCAACATACAATAGTCCCACCCAATAACGTTCAGCATACAACACTCCCACCAATCAACGTTCAGCATACAACAACACTCCCACCAATCAACGTTCAGCACACAACACTCCCCACCAATCAAAGTTCAGCATACAACACTCCCACCAATCAACGTTCAGCATACAACACTCCCACCAATCAACGTTCAGCATACAACACTCCCACCAATAAACGTTCAGCCTACAACACTCCTACCAATCAACGTTCAGCCTACAACACTCCCCCACCAATCACCAATCAACGTTCAGCCTACAACACTCCCACCAATCAACGTTCAGCATACAACACACTCCCACCAATAAACGTTCAGCATACAACACACACACCAATCAACGTTCAACATACAACACTCCCACTAATCAACGTTCAGCCTACAACAACTCCCACCAATCAACGTTCAGCCTACAATACTCCCACCAATCAACGTTCAGCACATAACGCTCCCACTAATCAATGTTCAGCATGCAACACTCCCACCAATCAAAGTTCAGCATACAACACACTCCCACCAATCAACGTTCAGCATACAACACTCCCACCATCAACATTCAGCAGCACATATAACACTCCCACCAATCAACGTCCAGGATATAACACACTCCCACCAATCAACGTTCAGCACATAACACTCACACCAATCAACATTCAGCACATAACACTCCCGCCAAAAAATGTTTTTGCACATTTTGCCCCCACCATTAAAGTTCAGCATATAAAAAATCCTGCCATTCGAAGTCCTGCATAAACCAATCCCACCGATCGCAGTTCAGTCTATAACACTCCCACCACTCAAAGTTCTCCACATAACACTCCCACCCATCAAAGTTCCGCGCATTAAAATCCCCCACCCATCAAAGTTCCACGCATTAAAATCCCACCCATCAAAGTTCCACGCATTAAAATCCTACCAATCAAAGTTCCGCGCATTAAAATCCCACCCATCAAAGTTCCACGCATTAAAATCCTACCAATCAAAGTTCCGCGCGCATTAAAATCTCACCCATCAAAGTTCTGCGCATTACAATCCCATCCATCAAAGTTCTACACATTATAATCCCACCAATCCAAGTTCTGCGCATTAAAATCTCTCACCAATCAAAGTTCTACACGTTATAATCCCACCAATCAAAGTTCTGCGCATTAAAATCTTACCAATCAAAGTTCTACACATTACAATTCCACCAATCAAAGATCCGCGCATTACAATCCCATCCATCAAAGTTCTACACATTATAATCCCACCAATCCAAGTTCTGCGCATTAAAATCTCACCAATCAAAGTTCTACACGTTATAATCCCACCAATCAAAGTTCTGCGCATTAAAATCTTACCAATCAAAGTTCTACACATTACAATTCCCACCAATCAAAGATCGCGCATTACAATCCCATCCATCAAAGTTCTACACATTATAATCCCACCAATCCAAGTTCTGCGCATTAAAATCTCACCAATCAAAGTTCTACACATTGTAATCCCACCAATCCAAGTTCTGCGCATTAAAATCCCACCAATCAAAGTTCTACACATTACAATCCCACCCATCAAAGTCCCGCGCATTACAATCTCACCAATCAAAGTTCAACGTATGGCAATCCCACCAATCAAAGTTCTCCACATAACACTCCCACCAGTCAAAGTTCAGCGTATAACAATTCTACCAATCAACGTTCAACGTATGACTATCTCACCACTCAGTGTTAAGCATATAACACTCCCATCAATCAAAGTTCTGCAAACACCGACCCTAAAACCAATCAAAGTTCTAAACACGATCTCCCAAACATCGATCGACTACACACAACAATATTCCAAGTACCAGTCAAGTTTCAGCATAACACAGAGCGATCCAATTTCTCTTCAAAACACCGACACAAAGACATGCATGTTTACAGCTACCAGCAGGCACACTCACGTGCAAGGGTTTACACACACACACACACACACACACACACACATACATACACGCGCGCGCGCGCGTCAGATAGGGCTTCGAAACAGTTTCTTCTCAGATACACTTTGCATGGTTATTGTCCCATCTGTCCCCCAGTCTGACCTTGACATTGGTGTTGGCCACAGATGCCTCCCCTTTGGTCCGGGAGTTGGTGAGGTTGATGAGGCGGTGTGTTGCCCGTGCGCTTCTCTTTGGGCGGCTTCTGTTTGCCCCAGATCTGAATCATGATGGCCCCGTCCTGGAGGTACTCCAGGGCCTGTCACACACACACACACACACACACACACACACACACACACACACACACACACACAGGGCAGGATGGTCAGCCAATCTCTTCCTCACAACACACCCACTTTGTCAGCCAACCTCTTCCTCACAACACACCCCAGTATGTCAGCCAATCTCTCTCACAACACACCCCCACTTTGTCAGCCAACCTCTTCCTCACGACACACCCACTTGCTAGCCAACCTCTTCCTCACGACACACCCACTTTGTCAGCCAACCTCTTCCTCACGACACACCCAGTATGTCAGCCAATCTCTTCCTCACGACACACCCAGTATGTCAGCCAATCTCTTCCTCACGACACACCCAGTATGTCAGCCAATCTCTTCCTCACGACACACCCAGTATGTCAGCCAATCTCTTCCTCACGACACACCCAGTATGTCAGCCAATCTCTTCATCACGACACACCCAGTATTCAGCCAATCTCTTCCTTACGACACACCCAGTACGTCAGCAAATCTCTTCATCACGACACACCCAGTACGTCAGCCAACCTCTTCCTCACAACCAGTCCAGTTGGTCGGCCAACTTCTTCCTCACCACCCACCCAGTATGCCAGCCAAGCTCTTCCTCACAAGCAACCTTGTAAGTGTTCAACAGTGATCTACATGAGATCTCTTCTCTGCAAATCGTACTTTTCACTTGAACAGACCATCATTCCTCACAACAAAACTATTCTTATTTTGGCACCGTTTCACGAAAACCTCACTCACACTGCAACCTCATAAAAAGTACCACACCTACATTTCAAGTTCATCAACACATCGTCCAAATTTCCCAAACAATAGGCGAATGCACACATCAAACACATTCTACTCACCACTCTCTATTTTTCACATGGCCACACTGTCCTTCCCCTCCATCCTTACTTTTTAAAAAATCTCTCATAAAGTATTAAGAGGGGGTATTACTGACAATGGCTTCTCGTGGTCTGATCACATAACTGATCTTGGAAAATGTATATCCAAAAGAATTTATCAACGTACAAAAAAAACATTTTCTTAATCTTCAAACCAGAATTTTTTTTTCGTGCACATAATCTATCTCATATTAGTTATGCCTCTACCTTTCGGGATAATTCTAGTGGAACTAATTTGAAACAAAATAAGTCGTCTACGTAACTGAGCTATGAAGATAATACAGCTGAAATCTACTACTTTGAGGGGGAACGATTACAAATTAATGTTCTACCGTTTAAAGATACACTCTTCTTCAACAAACGTTTCTGTATGCAGGGTACAATGTAGTGAAGGGAACAGCTCCAAAGAAAATCATCCAAAACTTTTGTAACCAATGAAAATAGACACTCACACAAACTTTCCTTTCCCAGACCCTGCGAAACGATGTCATCAAATCAAGTTTAACATAATCTGGAGGAGCGGCATGGAAGAGTTTACCATCTTCTCTGAAATCATGGCCCTCGAAACTAACATTTGAAACAGCTCTGAAAAAGGAGTTTGACGGAAAAATGATTGAAGTATTGATGCTTATTCCCCTCCATCCTTCTCTGCCTTTTTGCATCCACATCTTCCTGTGCGTCCCCTGGACCTGCGCCGCCTTACCCACACAATGCCCAACCACTTACAGAATCGTCCACCACGCCCACAGTGCACGTCTTCTTGAAGTTCCAGTCCGGGTTGGACGTGTTGGCAATCTTCG
>JADBJO010003148.1:38261-55761 GCA_016801955.1 Conus betulinus | reverse complement strand
TTATCGCATTGAGTATCTGAGCACAGCAAGCGGTGTCCTGACGTGCTGGATATCATTACAGTATTGTACCACCATCACAAATCACGTCTAAGCAATGCACAGCTCAGGCTGCGGGTCTGAAACGCCTGACGTCATATCTTTTCCTGGGCACATCTGCGTATCATGGAATGGGCCATGTCCGTCGATGCCAAGACGTGTCGTATGATGGAGTGTCAAAGATGCATCATGAAGAGAAGACAATCTTTGCATTCTACTATCGCAATAAGAAATACGTTTACGTTTTGAAGGGGTTAACAAATTGGGCTTTATTTATTTGTTTGTTTGTTTTTTAAATTTCATTTTGTAGTGGGAACAAATTCTTTTATTCCTTTTGCAACAGAGTAATCACTGTAAGCTATGATCCTTCCTCTGGTTGACCGAATCGTGTCTCACATGAACCCAACACGAATCTACATAAAACTGGATAACTATAATGTAAAACATTTTTTGAAGCCTTATACAAGATGCCACGTTTGAAAATAGATACCGTAGAGGTGTGTCTGGCCGGGGGAAAAAGGTTTCATTCAAACGTTTTAGGAAAGTTTGAAACTGGAAAAAGCAAACGCACATTAACAACAAAGCAACGTGTCTATAATAACAATGGGTTTGGAGTGAGGATGGAGAGGAGGAATATGAGACAATAACACCTAAAGCTTAAATAATACGTGCTCAAAACGATAACACAAAGTTTTTTGGGTTTTTTTTTTAATGAAACTGGTTGCAAGCGTCTGACGTCACTTGAAAAACTGTACATATGCCAGTAGCGCGCTCTTGCAAGGGGGCTCACTCATCAAAAAGCTGAGGATGCCAAGGATGACAGACCAATATTTTTAATTCCCTCCCACCACCATTCTTCTCTCTTCCAGACTGAGTTACAGTGCTCAGTACAGTTAAATAAGCGAGAGAGAAAAAAAGACATGTCAATTAGTAAGTATATAACAGGCAACTAAAACCAGCAGTGAGCTAACTGCATGCAAAGCCAAGATATTGTAGGAGGCAAAATAACCTCAGTTAAAGCAACTGGCATCAATCTGGAAAAAAAAGCATCTCAAGCAGTATGAAGACCAAACAGGGCATCTAAACAGTTCTACCGACTATCTGACACAAATGAAGATCAGTCATAGATTTCTGACTACATGTACAAAACGTTCAGTACGAGGCAGACCAAACAAAGCTTCTAAACATATACCAACTTTCAAGACATGGGAAATCAATAACATCTTTCTATACAGGGGTAGAAAATATTCAAACAAGGGAGACCAATCATAGCTCTCTAAACAGATGTAGAAAATATTTCTAAACAAATCTAGAAACTACTCAGTACACAAGGAAGACCAATGACAGCTTTCTAAACAGATTGACTACAGAAAATACACAGTACAAGGGAGACTATTCACAGCTGCTCTATGAACAGATGCAGAAAATACTCAATACAAGGGAGAGACTATTCACAGCTATTCTCTAAACATGTAGAATATTCTCAATACAAGGGAAACTATTCACAGTTGTTCCTTAAACAGATGTAGAAAATACTCAATACACAAGGGAGACCATCCACAGATGCTTTTCTAAACAGATTAGAAAATACCCACCAAAAGAAAAACAAACCACCAGCCTGAATGTTACAGTCAATTACATACACAAGTATGGTTCACAGAATACTTTGTTAAAATAAGTATTATCATATATACATTCACTTTGGTTAGTCTGTATTCACTTTTTCAGCATTGATTGTTCCTTCTGAACTGTATGTGTATATAGTTATTATGAATACTTATATAGCTCCTATCCTCGGCCAGAGACCAAGCTCTAAACGCTTTACAACCCCCACTCGTTAACACAATGGGATGCCTACCTGGGTAGTGCCGACTGAAGCGCTGCCCAGCTAGCGTTTCATTCAGTGGTTTCCCGTGTCATCCAGTCAAAATCGTTCAATATCTTTCACTCAATTGCCTTACTTCCTTTCATTCTTTCCATTTCTCACGCAGGATGCATGCTCAGTTGCCACGTGTCATCCATACCAACGGCAAATTAGCCTTCTCTTCCGAAAGTTGGTGATGGCATTTCACGTGTGTGCAAGATGTTACGCGTGCGTTCACACACGGAACCTCGGTTTATAGTCTTATTCGAAGGACTGTAAGGGAAACGGAGTCAGAACCAACGTCAACTCCCCCTGTACCGAAACGGCCTGGCGGGGATTCGAACCCGCAATCCCAGGATCACCAAGATTACGGGTCCGGCGCTCTACCACTGAGCTATTCCGGCCCCTCGAATCGTGTGTGTGTTCAAAGAGGTCAGTCTCATAAAGTAAACATGTTTTCCAGTCTTTTCTCTTTGATACTGCTTTTTTCCTTTGCATTTTTATCCTTCTCTCCTCTTTTCTTTTCCAAGTTGTTAACATTCTCAAGAAAATTGCTGCTTGTGAATTTGGCTTAATTTTGTTGAGTTAGCACGATCAGAAGAGCTATAAAAAATAGTAGCCCACTACCACAAACTATACTAAGCCCAATTACATTAGATATCAACTACGCTGTTGGCAATGCAGTCAAATACAAGGGAAAGTCCTAGTTTAGCAGCCCCTTTCCCCCCCCTCTTTTCTCGGTCTTAATCATTGGTGCTCTACGGAGAGAATACCCAAACAGCCAATCTCTCCAAAATGCACCATAGAATGAGGCCGAGACAGGGGTAGGTCTGCTGAGCGAGGACTTTGCCAGTAACCAGTACACGAGCGAAATAAAGGCAGCATTGAGAAGATCAGCATACTTACGGTCGAGGCTTCTGTCCTACGACAAGATGCATGAATCATTGAGCAAACAGCGACCCTTCATCTCCCTCAACATCACAACAAACAACTACAAGCCTATTCTTCAGCAGTATTCGTTCCAGTTTGTTAATCATCGGCAAGTTCAGAGTCCCCTGAGTATATACTCTTTACATATAGTGTATATAGTATACTGTATCTATGTAGAATATACTGAGCATATGCCCTGAGAAAATACTTCATGAAAGTCGAGGCCAAATGTTTTTTCATGGGCGATGTTTTTTTTTTTTTTATTTCTAGTCAAATGTACCCAAACTGGGAGACAGCACAAAGCGTGGCATGGTAACAGACAGAAGAAGCAATACAAATAAAAAAAAAGCATGCCTCAAATATTAGCACCCCCCACCTCCCCTTCCCTCCACTTCAACAGAACCCCTCCCCCGCCCCTTCGTCTTGTGTCCACCACCCACAAACCCTCCCACACTCTCCACATCATTGCTTTCCCATAACTACCCTCTCTCACTATACCTTGCCCCACACGCCTTCTCTCTCTCTCCCTGATCCCCCCTTCCAATGCCTACAGCTCTGAGAATACCAGACACTCACCGGAGGCAGGTCCCAGTCCTCTCCCCCTCCTGGTAGTTGTCGTACATCTCCTGCATGATGAACTTGCGGTTGAGGAACTTCTCTCGTGACCAGATCCACTCGTGTTTGGTCTCCACGTTGATCACTCGTATCATCACCTGCCCCCACACAAAAAAAAAATAAAACAGAGTGGGGAATACATGTGGAAAAATTATTGGCAAAAAATCGAGAACTAGATAAATTGTTATGAATGTCGAGGCACACAAAAAGTTGTGAACATTGCTGCCGACAGTTCTCATGTTCTTCGGGGGAACAAAAGCTACAATGTTCTACCCTCTAGACGAAGATTCCAAGTTCAATTTTTCAAGACAAATAGAACCAAAAACAGGTTTTGTGTTCCAATTCCATCAACCCCCTGAATCATAAACTAAACTGTCAATAAATCCGGTTCATAAGCTTGTTTGTTTTGTGTGTGTGTGGGGGGGGGGGGGGGGGGGGGATGGGTGGGTGTGATACGTGATTTGTGGTGTGATACGTGATTTGTTGTTTTTATGGCCACTCTTAATTTCTCTTTGGAGATAATAATGTGTTCTTGACTTGACTTGATTAGACAACGTCCCAGGGTCAGCCCTGCTGCCTGGTCACATGTGTACAGTATCCTAAAATGCTCGGGGGGGGGGGGGGGGGGGGGGGGGGGGGGGGGGGGGGGGGGGGGAAATGCTCGGGGGGGGGGGGGGGGGGGGGGGGGGGGGGGGGGGGGGGGGGGGGGGGGGGGGGGGGGGGGGGGGGGTGGGGGGGGGGGGGGGGGGGGGGGGGGGGGGGGGGGGGGGGGGGGGGGGGGGGGGGGGGGGGGGGGGGGGGGTACACTGATTCAAACTGGTTTTTAAGTACAAAACAACTGAACAGTACAGTAGGACACAGTTAAAAAAACACAGAGTTCGTCCCATGTTGAAATTTCGAAGGTTTTGGACTAAAAGTTCTCTACAACTTACACGCAATCACCGTGTTATGTGAAATAAAGCAATGTCTGAGTTTGTCACAGCATCAAAGCAGCTAAAGTGCGTAATATACCACTGAATGTGAATATGTTGCAAAACGCTTATTTCACAATAACCGTGTGAGACTTTAAAAACATCTCGTGATAAATAAATGTTGAGATTTCAGAATCGAAGTGAAGCGCCCTGTCCATTCGTGTGAAAAAAAAACAACATAATGTCTGAGACTGTCTGAACATTAAGAGTAAATACAGTATCGTATTACATGACAGCTCAATGTATTAATGGTTTAACATAAAGCGAGCACATGTAAGTTTCTTTGCCTCTTGCAAAAAAAAAAAAAACAAACCTTTGAGGTATTACAGTTAAAGTGATGCCAACTTCAGGCTGTGTACACTAGGAATGATGGAAAATATTAAATGAAACACCTGACCTCATACCATACCTGTCATCCGAACACACAATATGATTATGTTGAAGGACACGTTGATCTATCATCATCACACACGTCATCAATCAATATGGGGAAGCTGTTTACATTGCGTGCAAAAAAAAAAAAAAAAAAAGGCAAAGGCTGACTTTTTTAACCAATTCCCAACAATTTTCAGTTTTGCCCTCACTTTTTTTTTTTTTTTTTTTTTTTTTTTAACAACTTGATATTTTATTTAACTCTTGTGCGTTTGCAAAAGTTAAATATTATCATTGCAAAGGGAGATGACTGCAGGCGGAAATCTAACCAAATTTTAAACGCCCATCTTGCGCTGAAAGTGAATGAAGATAAGTGATTGCTCGTTCATTTTTCGTTGTCCTGAGTGTTTTGTATCTTGCTTGAAGAAGACCTAAGAGGTCGAAACACGTCGTGCTTTGTCTTGTGATTCATTGGTCTACGTTTTTCCTGGCGGTTCGCTATTAATTACATTTAAAATGTGTTTAAATATCATTGGTTTTTATATCCATCTGGTGCATACGCATTCCTTGGTGAGTGATAACACTCAAAGTGTTTCTGCTGCATTTTCATCTGATAATAGTAAATATTAGAACAACATTACATTCTCAAAACTTTCAAAAAAATGAAGAAATAAAGCTAAATCAAAATTCATTTCATCTCCGAGTTACAGTGGTTGTTTTTCGCTCGAAATTGGAATCAACACATATGTCATTGTCATAGATGTTTCATTTGTCCGTTTTTGTTTTGTTTATCAAAATACATACATTAATAACACACACAGGCCCTACTTTTTTGTGATATACTTCTATCTCAGCGTCCATTTTGCGCCCAATTTGAGAAGAGAAAAGACGGTTCGTTCTTCGTTTTCATTGTCCTGAATGTCGTTTGTCTTGCCTGAAGAAAGACCAAAAAGGTCGAAACGCGTCGTGTTTCGTCTTGTAATTTGCTTGTCCCTTTTTTCCGGCAGAATAATAATAATAATAATATTAATAATAATAATGACAATTATAATAATAATAATGACAATAATAATAATAATAATAATAATAATAATAATAATAATAATAATAATGATAGAGGAAGTAATAATAATAACAATAATAATAATATCTTTTGAAAATTTTGTTCGAATTTCCGCCTGCAGTCACCTTACCTTGAAACCTTCTTTCTTTGGTTAAAAAAAAAAAAAAAAGTGTGTGAATACGCATAACTCAACGAATCGAAAGTTGACAGTCCAGTCTCCTTTGGTTAAAAAAAAGCGTGAACTCGCATAGTTCAGGTAAACCAACGTTGACAGTCCAGCCTCACCTCTGTGCGTCCGTTCAGCTCGCCCTGGCTTCAGGGGAGACCACCATGAGCTCAAACTTGAGCTTCTTGTCCAGGTCCTCGGAGATGGAGTTGGCCTGCTCCACCGCCGGCATCAGCTCCATGATGTCCTCTTGCAGCAGGGTTTCGTCTGGCACCGACAAGACAGGGGTTCAGGGTTCTTCACGTCCTCCCCTCCCCCCTCCTCCTCCTTCTTCTTCCTACTCCTCGATTCCCTCATTATTATTATTATATTATCATTATTATTATTATTATTACTATTGTTATTATTATTGATATTATCATCATTATCATCATCATCATCATCATTATTATTATTATTATTGTTGTTGTTGTTGTTATAATTGTTATTATTATTATTATTATTATTATCGTTAGTTATTATTATTATTATTGTTGTTGTTATTATTATTATTATTATCATCATTCTTCTTCTTCTTATTGTTGTTGTATCATTATTATTGCTATCATCATCATCATTATGATGATGATGATGATGACGATGATAATGATGATGATGATGATGATGCTGATGATGATGATGATGATGATGATGATCGTTATCTTTATTACTATGATTGATATTTAATTACCATTACTTTCACTATTATTTCTATAACCATTATTACTAATACCGTAACTATTATTATTGATATCATTATCATCTCTATCATTACAATTACCAGTACAATTATTGACTTTATCATTATCATTATTATCATCGCTTCTTCTTATTGTTGTTGTCCCTAATAGCTGTTGACATTATAACCGTGCTGTTCGACAATCCTGTGACCCCTCTCCTTTCTTGCACAAAAGGTAGACATTCAGTATTTAAAAACACAATTGCGAGTTCGGGGTATGGTTTCTAAAATTATGCTAGTTCCTGAAAATATTCAAGGGAAATAGCAGCAGCTATGTAAAAAAAAAAAATGAAAAAAAAGTTAATCACTTCACAAACATAAGCTAAACAAACCACCAACTCAATATCTTTTCTACATAACTTCTTTTTTTTCCTCAAAATGTGTTCTTTCTTTTCAAAATGCTTTTTTTTCCTATTGTGATATATAGCATTATATCTCAAGGGTTTTATTCTATTCTTAGAAAGAATTTTGGCAGCAGCTTTATTCCGTCCTAGCTGATACAAGAATAGAACATTCCCTAATTCAAGAAGTTAATGTTAATGCCGCCTGTTATAGCCCAGCCGAGCGCAAAGGGCCACATCAAGAAGAAACATCTGCCTACACATTGAGATCACCACGCAAGACCCTGTTACTGCTTGTTTTTGCTTACTATTAGATGTTGTAAATTTTCTATACTTGGATGGTCTCTCAGTGAGATTACTTTCGTAGCAGTCACTCCTACTCAACAACAAACAGCAACATTCTGTAGCAGAGTCAGTGCCAGCTGGTCACACTGAGCATTTCTGATCAGCTCACGGCAGCAAAGGGTTAACAGGGTATATACAGACTGTCACAGCCACAGGTTGTGACGTTGATGCCCTAAACTTCACAGACGGACGTGTGACCTGCCACACATACATTTCATGTTAAATCAAAAGATCTGGAGAATCTTCAAATTACCACAAACAAATCACATGTTAAGTGATGTTCAGACCTACAGGATCTATGGATCAGCTGATAGATTAAGTAGAAGGTCCACATAGATAACATGCTAGGTCAAGGGATTTGTACAATCTATAGCCTTCCACACACACAGATTACATGGTAAGTCAAGAGATTTGTAGAATCTGTAGACTACCACACATCGATTACATGGTAAGTCTAGGGATTTGTAGAATCTATAGGCTACTAAACATAGATTACATGGTAAATCAAAGGATTTGTAGAATCTATAGGCTGTGCCACACATGGATTACATGCTAAGTCAAGAGATGTGTATAATCTAACCACACAGAGATTACATGCTATGGTCAAGGATTTGTAGAATCTAACCACAAATAAATTACATGCTAATTCAACGGATTTGTGAATCTAACCACACACAGGTTACATGCTGAGGTCAAGGATTTGTAGAATCTAACCACACATAGATTACATGCAGAGGTGAGGATTTGTAGAATCTAACCACACATAGACTGCATGCTAATTCAAGGGATTTTGTAGGAATCTAACCACACATAGATTACATGCTATGGTCAAGGATTTGTACAATCTAACCACACACAGATGACATGCTAAGGTCAAGGGATTTGTACAATCTAACCACACATAGATTACATGATAAGGTCAAGGATTTGTAGAATCTGATCACACATAGATTACACGCTAAGGTCAAGGATTTGTACAATCTAACCACACATAGATTACATGCTAAGGTCAAGGATTTGTAGAATCTGATCACACATAGATTACATGCTAAAGTCAAGGATTTGTAGAATAAATCACACATAGATTACATGCTACGGTCATGGATTTGTAGAATCCAACCACGCATAGATTTCACGCCGAGTCAAAGGGATTTGCAGACAATGAACAGTCTACCACACTTTGATCACATGCCAATGGATGAGTTGAATCGACAGACCATCACACGTCAATTATATACTTAGACAAGAAATCTATAGGATCTATAAACTACCCACATGTGTGTATCTCTTCAAGAAAAGGAATATGAACTCTACAGACTATCACTCATAAATGACACGCTAAGTAAAAAAAAAAAAAAAAAGACGTGACTTCTTTTTTTTTTTTCTGTCTGTTTCTTTCCCCTAAGTAACAAAGCACGTGACTTTCTTTTTTCCTACTGTTCTCTTCTGTCCCCTAAGTAACAAAACACGTGACTTGTTCTACTCCCCTAAAGTAACAAAGCACGTGACTTGTCCCTGTCTGTTTTCCTTCTACCCACCTCTGGACTTGTTTTCCATGTTGACGTCAAAAGCCAGAGCGTTTGGCAATCTCCTCCTGCGCCATCTCAAAGGTGATCTCAGGGTCGTTGGCGGCATCTCTCTCCTTGGGGTTGAAGAAGACAAAGTACTGGGTGGTGCCGAAGACAATCCTGCGGCACAGCACCCCCACAATGATGTCAGTCTCGTGACTCACCATTCCCACACGCAGGTGTTTTTGTTTCTTTTGTCAAAGAGAAAAAAATAATTTCTTGGCGCGCGCGCCGCCGAATTTGACAAAAAGACAAGTGATTGTTCGTTCTTCATTTTTGTTGCCCTGGGTGTTTGTTTCTCTTGCCTGAGAAAGACCTAAGAGGTCGAAACGCGTCGTGTTTTGTCTGGTGATTCGTTTGTCTACGTTATTTGGTGGTGTCACAATAATGATTTTCAAAATTTGTTTTCTTTCAAACACATATTTTTTTTTTCTCTCTCTCTAACACACTTTTTCTCTCTACCACAGACTTTTCCTCTCAAATTCATACCCTTTACCTCTCTCACCACAGACATTTTTCCCTAATGCACAGACCTTTTCTCTCTAACATGGACTTTTCCTCTCAAAAAAAAAACAAAAAACAGACTTTTTCCTCTCTAATTCATACCTTTACTCTCACACATAGACAATTTTATCTCATATACAGACACAGTTCTCTCAAACACAGACCTTTTTTTCTAGCATGAAAACAGAATGATGGTTCAATAGTCTGTTGCCTTGTGATTCAGGTGTTTCTATGCAGACCTTAGTGAATAATTTTTGCTACCAATGCAGGCAGTGTGTATGTGTGTGTGTGTGTGTGTGTGTGTGTGTGTGTGTGTGTGTGTGTGTGTGTGTGTGTTTTCGTGGGTGCGTGCATGCGTGCGCGCGCGCGCGCGCGTGTGTGTGTATGTATGTATGTGTGTGTGTGTGTGTGTGGTGTGTGTGTGTGTATGTGTGTGTGTGTGTGTGGTGTGTGTGTGTGTGTGCACGTGCACGCGCGAATTAACATAACACTACGAAACACACACACACACACACACACACACACACACACACACACACACGCACACACACACACACACACACTATACATATAAAGATAAAAAGCCAGACACAGGCAGCTAGACCGACCGACAGACAGACCTGTCATTATGCTTGATGGCTGTCTTCTCCACCACAGCCTTGCCGTTCAGCAGCAGTCTCACGTTCTGCTCCAGCGGCTCCACGCTGTACTTGCCCCCCTCCTCTTCCCTCAGCTCCGCGTGACGCCCGCCAATACTGCAACACATCGACACACTCTCATGACACTGCCCCCTCCTCCACCACCCCCCCCCCACCCACCACTGACCACCCCCCCCCCCCACCCCTCCATCTTCACTCAGCTCCGCGTGACGCCCCAAACTCCCCCCCCCCCCCCCCCCCCCCCCGCCTCCCCCACCCCCCCACCCCTCCTCTTCCCTCAGCTCCGCGTGACGCCCGCCAATACTGCAACACATCGACACACTCTTCATCACGTGACTGCACTGCCCCCCTCCCCACCCCCCCCCCCCCACCCCTCCTATTCCCTCAGCTCCGCGTGGACGCCCGCCAATACTGCAACACATCGACACACTTTTCATCAGGTGACTGCACTACCCCCCCCTCCCACACCCATTCCCCCCAACCCCTCCTTTCCCTCAGCTCCGCGTGACGCCGCCAATACGCAACATAGTCACCCTCCCTTCATTCACGTGACTGTAGTTGTCCTAACCCCCTACCCCCCCCCCCCCCCCCCCCCCCCCCCCCCCCCCCCCCCCCACCCCACCACAACCCCCCCCCCCCCCCAACCACCAACCCATTCCCCCCCCCCCCCCCCACCCCGCCTCCCCCCACCCCCCCCCGTCCCCGCCCCCCCACGCCCACCCGCCCCCCACCTCCAACAGGCATAGTCACCCACTCTTTTATTCACACACCCCCCCCCACGTGATTGTAACCACAACCCCATGCCCCACCCCCCCCCCCCCCCATCCCCCTTTTCCATCCCCCACACCCCCTCTCTTCCCGCCCCCCCCCCCCCCCCCCCCAACCCCCTCCCACCCCCCCCCCACCCCATTGACACTCCCCCCTAACATACTGAACACCCCCCCCCCCCCAGCCCTCCCCCCCCCCCCCCCCCCCCCCCCACCCCCACCCCACTCCTCGTTTTCCTCAGTTCCACCCACCCCCCCAATGACCCCCGCCCCCCCCCCCCCCCGCCCCTCCCCCCCCCCCCATTACCCCTTTCACCCCCCCCCCACACTGTACTTCTCCTCCCCCTCAACACACCGGCAACACCCCCCCACCCCTTCCCACCCCCCCCCCACCCCCCCTCCAACTCAGTCCCCACGCCCCCCACATCTGCCCCACCCCCCCTTTCCCCACGGACTGTACTCTGCCCCCCCTCCTCACCCATCCTCTTCCCTCAGCCCCGCCCCTCCCCCACGCCCGCCAATACTGCAACCCCCCCCCCCCCCTCCCCCCCCCCCCCATCATCACCCCCCCCAACCCCCCCCCCCCCCACTTGCACTCTCACCCCCCCCCACCCCCCCCACCCCCCCCCCCCCCCCCCCCCCCCCCCCCTTTCCCCAGCCCCCCCCCCCCACCCCCCCCCATCCCCACCCCCAACCCCCCCCCCCCCCCCCCCACCCCAAACCCCACCCCCCCACACCCCCCCCCCACCCCCCCCCCCTGCCCCCCACCCCCCCACCCCCCCCCCCCCCCCCCACACCCCCCCCCCCCCCCCCACCCCTGCCTCTTCCCTCAACCCCCCCCCCCCAACCCCCCCCCCCCCCCCCCCCGCCGCTACCCCCCCCCCCCCCCCCCCCCCCCCCCCCCCCCTGCGCCCCCACTACTGTAACCCCCCCCCCCCCACCCCCCCCCCCCCCCCCCCACCCCCCCCCCATTCCTGCACTCCCCCGCCCCCCCCTTCCTCCCTTCCCCCCTCCCCCCCCTCCCTCCCGCCCCCCTCACTCCTTTCCCCCCCCCCCACGTATACCCCCGCCCATTACTGCCCCACCGTTCCCCACCCTCCTTTCCCCCCCCCCCCTCACCCCCGACTTTATTCCAGACTCCCTCTCCGTCTCTCCTCCCCCCCCCCCACCCCCTCTGCGCCCCTTTCCGCCCCCCACCCCTGCGTGACAGACCCCTCCTCCCCCCACCACCCAGTCACTCTTCTTTCAATCGTCCCCCCCCCCCCCCCCCCCCCCCCCCCCCCCCCCCCCCACCCCCCCCGGGCCCCTCCCCCCCTCCCCCCCCCCCCCCCCCACCCCCCCCCTTCCTCCAGTTCTCTGCGTGACGACCCCCAACACCCCCACCCCCCCCCCCCCCCCCCCCCCCCCCCCCCATACCCACTCCCCCCCCCCCATTGTCACTGACTGTACCCCCCCCCCCCCCCCCCCCCACCCCCCTCCCCCTCCCCCCCCCGCTTCCCCCCACCCTCCTGCCTCTTCCCCCCCCCCCCCCCCCCCACCCCCCCCCCCCCCCCCCCCCCACTGCAACTTTATTTGTCCCCTCCCCCCCCCCCCCCCCCCCCCCCCCCACCACGTGACCCACCCCCCCCCCCCCCCCCCCCCACCCCCCCCCCCCCCCCCCCACCCCCCCCCCTCTGCCCTCACCCCCCAGCCGTGACACCGCCAATACTGCAACAGTCATAGGCAACCCTCCTTTTATCACGTGCTGGTAGTTTCCTCCCCACCCCCCACCCCCACTCTTTCTTCCCTCAGTTCCCCCGTGACGCCTGCCAATACTGCAACACTCTCAACACTCTTTTCTCAGGTGACTGTACCTGCCACCTCCTCCCTTACCCGTTACTGCAACACATTGACACTCTTTTCATCACGGACTGTAGTGCGCCCATCCCCCACCCCTCCTCCTGCTCTTTCCCTCAGTTCTGTGCGATGACCCCCGCCCCTCCCCCACATTTACTGAACAGAGTCACCCCCTTTCATCAGGTGACGGTAGTGCCCCCCCACCCCCCCCCCCCCCCCACTTCCACACCCCCCCACCCCCCCCCACCCCACCGCCCTGTCCCCCCACACACCCCCTTTCCTCACGTGACACCAACCCCCCCCCTCCTCCTCCCCCCCCCCCCCCCCCACCTATCCCACGAACCCACCCCCCACCAACCCCCCCACCCCCTCTCACCCCCCCCCCCCCCCCCCCCCCCCCCACTTCCCTCATGACGCGTGACGCCCGCCAATACTGTAACACATTGACGCTCTTTTCATTACGTGACTGTACTGCCCGCTCCTCATCCCCCTCCCCCCCCTTTCCTCTGTATCGTGCGATGTCTCCCCCCCCCCCCCCCCCCCCCCCCCCCCCCCCCCATCAATACTGAAGGACATTGACACTTTTCATCACGTGACTGTACTTCCTCCCCACCCCCACTCCCACCTCTTTCTTCAGTTCTGTGGGATGACTCCCATCCCCACCCCCAAACCTACAATACATTTACGCTCTTTTCATCACGAATACTGCAACACATTTACACTCTTTTCATCACGTGACTGTACTTCCTCCTCCCTCCCCCCTCCCTTTCTTCGATTTGTGGGACGACCCCCCCCCCCCCCCCACCTCCGCCCATTACTGCAACATAGTCACACTCCTTTCATCACGTGACTGTACTTCCTCCTCCCTCCCCCCTCCCTTTCTTCGGTTTTGTGGGACGACTCCCCCCCCCCCACCTCCGCCCATTACTGCAACATAGTCACACTCCTTTCATCACGTGACTGTAATTGCCCTCTCCTCCCCCCCCCCCCCTCCCCCCCCTTCCGCCAGTTCTGCGTGACGACCTCCAAAACTGCAACATAGTCACTCTTCTTTCATCACGTCACTGTAGTTGTGCCCCCCCCCCCCCCCCCCCCCCCCCCCCCCCCCCTCAGTTCTGCGTGACGACCTCCAACACTACAACATAGTCACTCTTTTATCGTCACGTGACTGTAGTAGCCCTCCCCCCTCCCTTTCCTCAGTTCTGTGGGAGACTCTTCTTCTCCCCCCCCCCCCCCCCCCCCCCCCCCCCCCCTAATACTGCAACATAGTCACCCTCCTTTCATCACGTGACTGCAGTTGCTCCCCCCCCCCCCTCCCCCCCCTGCCCCTCTTCCCTCAGTTCCGCGTGAAAACCATGACCAGCTATTTCATCCATGCTGGAATTTGATCTCGTTTACAACAGCCACAAAAGCAATTTCCAGGACGGTGCAACATCAGATTTACACACACAAAAAAAAAAAAAAAAAAAAATTAACAAGGTAAGATTTTTTACCTAGAGGGTACCTCAGTTTCATCACACTGTCCCAAAGCTTGACCGACATTATACAAACTCTATGCAGCAGCAGCAAAAACGCCTCTGCCACGACTTCAGACTTGAAAGCAACACCATCACAGCTATGATATGCACATGGACAACAACAGGTCACAGCTATGACACAGAATCAACACGTCACAGCCATGACATAGAATCAATACATCACAGCAATGACACAGAATCAAAATCAACACATCACAGCTATGACATAGAATCAATACATCACAGCAATGACACAAAATCAAAATCAACACATCACAGCTATGACATAGAAACACCATATCAGAGCTGTGACATAGAATCAATACATCACAGCTATGACATAGAATCAATACATCACAGCAATGACACAGAATCAACACATCACAGCTATGACATAGAAACACCACATCACAGCTATGACATAGAATCAACACATCGCAGCCATGACATAGAATCAACACATCACAGCCATGACATAGAATCAATACATCACAGCAATGACACAGAATCAACACATCACAGCCATGACACAGGAACACCACATCACAGCCATGACACAGGAACACCACATCACAGCCATGACACAGGACACCACATCACAGCCATGACATAGGAACACCACATCACAGCAATGACACAGAAAAAACCACATCACAGCCATGACACAGGAACACCACATCATAGCCAGGACACAGGAAACACCATATCACAGCCATGACACAGGAACACCACATCACAGCAATGACACACAAAAAAACCATATCACAGCCATGACACAGGAATACCACATCACAGCCATGACACAGAATCACCACATCACGACACAGGAACCCCACATCACAGCCATGACACAGAAACACCACATCACAGCCATGACACAGAATCACCACATCACGACACAGGAACACCACATCACAGCCAGACACAGAATCGCCACATCACAGCCATGACACAGGAACACCACATCACAGCCATGACACAGAATCACCACATCACACAGGAACACCACATCACAGCCATGACACAGGAACACCACATCACAGCCATGACACAGAATCACCACATCACACAGGAACACCACGTCACAGCCACGACACAGGAACACCACATCACACAGGAACACCACCTCACAGCCATGACACAGGAACACCACATCACAGCCATGACACAGGAACACCACCTCACAGCCATGACACAGGAACACCACATCACAGAGGAACACACCACATCACAGCCATGACACAGGAACACCACATCACACAGGAACACCACATCACAACCATGACACAGGGATACCACATCACAGCCATGACACAGGAACACCACATCACAGCCATGACACAGGAACACCACATCACGCAGGAACACCACATCACAGCCATGACACAGGAACACCACATCACAGCCATGACACAGGAACACCACATCACAGCCATGAATCAGGAACACCACATCACAGCCACGACACAGGAACACCACATCACACAGGAACACCACATCAAAACCATGACACAGGAACCCCACATCACAGCCATGACACAGGAACACCACATCACACAGGAACGCCACATCACAGCCATGACACAGGAACACCACATCACAGCCATGACACAGGAATACCATATCACAGCCATGACACAGGAACACCACATCACAGCCATGACACAGATGCACCACATCACACAGGAACACCACCTCACAGCCATGACACAGGAGCACCACATCACAGCCGTGGCACAGGAACACCACCTCACAGCCATGACACAGGAACACCACATCACAGCCATGACACAGGAACAGCACATCACAGCCATGACACAGGAACACCACCTCACAGCCATGACACAGGAACACCACCTCACAGCCATGACACAGGAACACCACATCACAGCCATGACACAGAGGCACCACATCACACAGAAACACCACATCACAGCCATGACACAGGAACACCACATCACAGCCGTGACACAGGAAACACCACATCACAGCCATGACACAGGAGCACCACATCACAGCCATGACACAGGAACACCACATCACAGCCGTGACACAGGAACACCACATCACAGCCATGACACAGGAGCACCACATCACAGCCATGACACAGGAACACCACATCACACAAAAAAACACCACATCACAGCCATGACACAGGAACACCACATCACAGCCATGACACAGGAACACCACCACCTCACAGCCGTGACACAGGAACACCACCTCACAGCCGTGACACAGGAACACCACCTCACAGCCGTGACACAGGAACACCACATCACAGCCGTGACACAGGAACACCACCTCACAGCCGTGACACAGGAACACCACCTCACAGCCGTGACACAGGAGCACCACATCACAGCCGTGACACAGGAACACCACATCAAAGCCATGACACAGGAACCCCACATCACAGCCATGACACTGGAACCCCACATCACAGCCGTGACACAGGAACCCCACATCACAGCCATGACACTGGAACCCCACATCACAGCCGTGACACAGGAACACCACATCACAGCCGTGACACAGGAACCCCACATCACAGCCATGACACTGGAACCCCACATCACAGCCGTGACACAGGAACACCACATCACAGCCATGACACTGGAACCCCACATCACAGCCATGACACAGGAACACCACATCACAGCCGTGACACAGGAACACCACCTCACAGCCATGACACTGGAACCCCACATCACAGCCATGACACAGGAACACCACATCACAGCCGTGACACAGGAACCCCACCTCACAGCCATGACACAGGAACACCACCTCACAGCCATGACACTGGAACCCCACATCACAGCCATGACACAGGAACACCACCTCACAGCCATGACACTGGAACCCCACATCACAGCCATGACACAGGAGCACCACATCACAGCCATGAAACTGGAACCCCACATCACAGCCGTGACACAGGAACACCACCTCACAGCCATGACATTGGAACCCCACATCACACCGTGACACAGGAACACCACCTCACAGCCATGACACTGGAACCCCCACATCACAGCCATGACACAGGAACACCACATCACAGCCGTGACACAGGAACCCCACATCACAGCCGTGACACAGGAACACCACACCACACAGGCGTTACCCGGGCCCTTTCAACACCATCTCCGTGCTCTCCTCGCG
>JADBJO010003148.1:23261-30761 GCA_016801955.1 Conus betulinus | reverse complement strand
TTTTACCTCCATGGTGAGACGTGAACACACTAAGGAATGACATGGGCGTCTCTTTATGGGAGAAAACAGTTTGGGTCTTTCTGGTTTGCTGTGAACTAATGAAATACTGCTGGTGATGACCCATTCTTCAGCGTAATTTACATCCGCCCTTTCTACTTTCAACACGTTCTCCCCCCCCCCCCCAAATTAATTATCTATCTATCTATCTATCTATCTATCTATCTATCTATCTATCTATCTATCTATCTATCTATCTATCTATCTATCTATCTATCTATAGTCAATCTCTCAGCACGATCGTAAAGAATGTTCGTGTGTGTGTGTGTGTGTGTGTGTGTGTGTGTGTGTGTGTGTGTGTGTGTGTGTGTTCAGTCAGAAAATCACGTACAACAGTAACTGTACCACCAGAACACCTTCCACAGGAACAATTCACACATCATAGGGTCGGGACAGTCTGTCATACTTTTGACCCGTCCCTTTCCAATACGTTCTCACACATCTCCCCACCCCCACCCACCCACCCACCCACCAAAAACAAATATATATAGAATTATAAGCAAAGCTTGCTCTTATGTCTTAGATTGTAGAAATAGGGGGGGGGGTGATAAGCCTTCATATCTGCGGTGGTAGATAATTCTGCCTAACTAACAGTATGTGCTTGAGTGGGTGAATGGAGAATAATATAAATACTTCTCAAAATGAACCTTCAGCAAGTTTATAGTCTTCAAAGGGGGAATATATATATATATATATATATATATATATATATATATATATATATATATATATATATATATATATATATACCTGTTAAAATAGGGTGATAAAAGGAAATTTTTTAATTTTATCACCCTATTTTTAACAGATGTTGCTCCCCAAGGGGTTGAGCACTTTAAGAATTTTATTAGGCTTTTTAACAGTATTTTTGATATATATATATATATCCTCAACATGAACGCTTCACACATCCAAGGGTCGGGACAGTCAGTCTCACCTTTGACCCTTGACAAGGGTCGGGACAGTCGGTCTCACCTTTGACCCTTGACAAGGGTCGGGACAGTCGGTCTCACCTTTGACCCTTGACAAGGGTCGGGACAGTCGGTCTCACCTTTGACCCTTGACAAGGGTCGGGACAGTCAGTCTCACCTTTGACCCTTGACAAGGGTCGGGACAGTCAGTCTCACCTTTGACCCTTTTGCCCTGCGCCTTGTCGGCCAGGGCGGAAATGCAGTTGCCCAGACAGGAAAGGGACTGGTTGATGGCAGCGCCCCTCTTTCAGGCGTCCCCGGTGGCTCCTGTGCTGTCCGCTCGCTCACTGCACACAGGTCGTCAACACACACGTCACGCACTGTCACTTGTAAATAAGTGATGATATCATGACTCAACCGAGTCTCTGTGTTAAGCGCCAAAACACTCAAAAGTCCACCACAGAATGTCCATTAGTAGTAAGAATATACAGACTTGCCTGGTGCGTGATAGTTGCGATTACTTATCTATTGAAGAAAAAGGTGGGGTTAAATGGGGAGGACGGAGGCTCCACCTTTACAACAACAAGAACAACAACAAGAACAACTACAAGAACAACAACAACAACAACAACAAAAACAAAAACAAGAAAGAAAGAAAAATGTTTGAAAGAAAACCTTTTAAAAATGTCAAAAAAATAGAAGGTTGGAGAACAACAACAATAACAACAGTGACAAAACAAAGAAAAAACACCACCACCACCACCGCCACCACCACCACCACCACCAACAAAAAGGCCTCAATCCAGTCGACGTAAAAGGGGACGTAATTTCCCCTCAAGTCACCAGAACAGAGAAGGTCTAAAAAAAAAATCACCAACTGCTTGCATAGGTATTATTAACATCTGGGAATATGAAAAACAAATGTGAGGATTAAACATAATCATGGCTGAAGAATTAATACTTATCTCTACATCATGATCCGGAAATGGTTTCTGTGTCGGATGAACGCCTCCGACACGCTCTCAATGGCAAGTAAAGGTGTCGGATAATCATTTCGGACACACTTGGACGCCAATGATACGTGTTGTGCCAGACTGTGTCTGTGTCCAAAAGGCATAACGACCATGACACCATGACAGTAGTAATTAAACTTCCCAGCCGTACTGAGTCCATGAAAAACCCTGTTCAGAGACGTCCCGCCTGACGTGATCTTTGAGTTTCTGCAACGTCAGTGTCTGCCTTCCATGGGGTTCGACTACCACCAAAAGTTTTTTTTTTAATAAACTTTATTATTATTTCATTTTCAAGATTAACATTTTTCATCCGATTTAAGATTTTACGGAAGAAAGATTTTTAACGAAGTTTCTGGTGCGTTTTTAGAAGTTGTATTTTTAAAGAGATGTGTGAAAGTTTTGTTTTTTTAATGACTTGTGAGTTGATTTACGCGTGGTGACATCCCGGATATGCCCCCTTGCAGTCGGCTGGGCTATAAGCAACATTACCTTACCTTACCTTCCAGCCGTATACTGCCTCATTATTACTTTTGTTTATGCATGTCTGGAATAAGCTGATTCTCGAGAAAAGCTAGGTCCCTTCAACCCCTCTGTCTGTCTGTCTGTCTGTCTGTCTGTCTGTCTCCCTCTGTTCTTTCTCTTCTCTCGCTCCTGCCTTCTGTATCAATTACTTATAATATAGAACATCCAGCAGTGTGTACCGTGTGCAATACACGCCCACAACACTTTCCTTCCCATGATTGTTCTTCTTTGTGCATGGTCAAACTGTGTAATGGATTGATCTTTGGAGCAAATGCAGTCACCAGACATAACAATACAGTGTTTAGACATACCGTTACAGTATTTAGACATAACGTTGCAGTATTTAGTCATAACATTACAGTGTTGACACACATACGCCACCGGACTGGGCCTTTCCTTTCTGTTCTTTCAGGTCGGTTCAGTTCAGTGGTCATTTTAACGTCTCCTCATCATCGATGGTATTAGGCGACATTCAGAAGGCAATAGAGAACACTAAGAATGTCATCCGACCTACTGTCTCTGGTCATTTTCTCTCATCTCTCTCCTTCACATGTTAGAATCTAGACACTCCACTATGAATATTTCCGACAACAATCCAACACATTTTTCTTTCAAATTCAGACAGTCTGCCAAACTCTGACCGAGCAATAACGTGTGCAATGTACGTAATACGCGTGTTGTTTAAGATATGGTCAAAACTTTCAAAATACGCAGTATTTATACCTTTATCCGCCTTGGCGTAAGGCTGTGTCAGGCCAGTTGACATAGGCTAGAATACCAAGCCTACATCGAAACGTTGTTATGCTTTGCATGGCTATGCGAGGATTGTCTTCAGTTGTGACAAGCTCCTAGCACAACATTATCAGTCTCCAAAATCCCTGAAAGTCGGAGTGTGTGCTGCCCATGTGGCGGAGTAATCAAAAACGGTCACACCCGTAATGTTCTCATCCTCAGCTGATGCATTTGTACCATAGTGTTCCAAGTACTTCAGCTGTTTGGATGACCCCTGGAGTCTTTTAGCCAGGGTACGCCAACAACAACAACAACACAACAACAACATACCTTTTTATATTGCATCGCCATGTTGAAACTGGGCAGTCCAGTAGTACATGATGGAAGACATTTCCCCCTCACATGTACACACCTAACATCAAGAGAGAATTGACTGTTCCATGTGCTGAACCTAAGTTCATTGAATATAATATATATGTGGTCTCTATCTCGGGGCAGGAAGGCAATTCCTGCGGTTTCTTAGAGAGATTTCTGTTACGTATACAGTTTTCGAACGAATGAAGTGTTTTGCTTATAGATCCGTATAATCCCTGTCAAAAGGACAGACGGCTAATGAACTGGAATCACGTGCGGAGACAATTCTCATGACGTGGGTAAGCCTAATTGTCTTGATGTTGTTCTACACAGTCCTGCTAAACACCACCAAATCACATCAGGGCTGAAGAAGTTCTCATAATGTCACGGCGCTCTATGCTCTTAACAATTCACACACACACACCCAACCTACCCACCACACACACACACACACACACAGACACTGAGAGTTTTCTCCCCTGAATCGTTCTTTGCATACGGGCGAAAGTGTGTAGGTGACCAGAGAAACACTTCTAGAAACGTTGAGCCCAGATATTCAAAATGTACACATATTGCTACAATTCTATTCCTCTACCAACTGCGAAAATCTCACGAGATCCCACCCAGCAGTCTTTCATTTTTATTTTAAGTAAAACTGCTGAGTATTTTTTTGCAATCACTTTGCCGAACGCAGCTAGCAAAAAGGCTCGATAAGTCTTAAAATCATGCATACGCACATGTTCATCGTTTCAAAATGCACTCTCTCTCTCTCTCTCTCTCTCTCTCTCTCTCTCTCCTCTCTCTCTCTCTCTCTCTCTCTCTCTCTCTCTCTCTCTCTCTCCATTGACAAACGCAGCTAGCAAAAAGGCTCGATATAATTCATAAAATCATGCACACGCACATATTTATCGTTTCGAAATGCACTCTCTCTCTCTCTCTCTCTCTCTCTCTCTCTCTCTCTCTCTCTCTCTCTCTCTCTCTCTCTCTCCCACACACGGACACACAAGCACAGACACACACAGACAAACAGATAGACAGACAGACAGACAGACAGACAGACAGACAGACACAGACACACACACACACACACACACACACAGGTGCAGGTCTCCAGGGGTAACGTTACCTGCCGGCCAGGTCCACCAGGTTGATGAGAGCTGACTTGGTCGTCTCCTCCCCTGCAGCATTCTTGAACTTCTGCAGGAACGTGATGCCAACGATGGTGTGTGCACGACTGTGGAACAGGGACAGGAAAACAACATTGGATTCATTAGGTCAACATTGGAGTCATTAGGTCAACATTGGATTCATTAGGTCAACACTGGATCCATCAGTTCAACATTGGATTCACCAGGTCAACATGGATTCACCAGGTCAACATTGGAATCACCAGGTCAACATGGATTCACCAGGTCATTATTGGATTCACCAGGTCAACATGGATTCACCAGGTCATGATTGGATTCATCAGGTCATGATTGGATTCACTAGGTTATGATTGGATTTAACATTGGATTCACCAGGTCAACATTGGATTCACCAGGTCAACATCGGATTCCCATGTCAACATTGGATTCACCAGGTCAACATTGGATTCATTAGGTCAACACTTGATTCGTTAGTCAACACTGGATTTTCCAGGTCAACATTGGATTCACCAGGTCAACACTTGATTCATTAGGTCAACACTGGATTTTCCAGGTCAACATTGGATTCACCAGGTCAACATTGGATTTACCAGGTCAACATTGGATTTACCAGGGTCAACACTGGATTCACAAGGTCAACATTGGATTCATTAGATCAACACTGGATTCACAAGATCAACATTGGATTCATTAGGTCAACATTAGATTCACCAGGTCAACATTGGATTCACCAGGTCAACATTGGATTCACCAGGTCAACATTGGAATCACCAGGTCAGCATTGGATTCACCAGGTTAGCTTTGGATTAACCAGGTCAACATTGGATTCATCAGGTCAACATTGGATTCACAAGGTCAACATTGGATTCAGTAGGTCAACACTGGATTCACCAGGTCAACACTGGATTCACCAGGTCAACACTGGATTCACCAGTGACAGAGAATTCTTCTGTAATGACACACTCACTCCGTCGTTTTATTAACCAGCGAAAGAGAATTCCTCTATATATTGACACGCTCATTCTGTCGTTTCATTTACGAAGAATAAAGAATACTGCGACCGTGGCATTCACCCGTGGCATCGAGTTCAACCATCCCACTTACACACATACATGTGCATGCACACACACACACACACACACACACACACACACACACACACACACACACACACACACACTGACTGACTGACACCAAACTATATGTCAGATTAACCCATGGCTGCACTGACAACACACACACGCACACACACAGTACAATTGTAATACATTTTGCTATCCGAAAAGAACAAAATACAGAGTCAATAAAGTATTTTTTTCTTCTTGCATTAAGATTCCATCACCAACATTCATTAAGAGAGAGAGAAAGAGAGAGAGAGAGAGAGAGAGAGGCAGACAGAGAAAGAGAGAAAGAGAGAGAGAGAGATAAGCGCTTTACAATCAACACTCGTTTACACAACGGGCTGCCTACCTGGGGTAGTGCCGACTGAAGAGTTGCCAGCTGGCGCTTCATTCAGTCGTTTCCCGTGTCATCCAGTCAGTATCGTTCAATATCGATCACTCATTTTCCTTATTTCCTTCATTCTTTCCATTTCTCACGCAGGGTGCGTGCTATGTGTAACGTGTCATCCATACCAACGGCCAAACTGGCCTACTCTTCCGAATGTTGGTGATGGGATTTTACGTGTGTGCAAGATGTTATGCGTGCGTTCATACACGGAACCTCGGTTTATAGTCTCACTCGAAGGACTGTATGGGGAAATGGAGTCAGAACCAATGTTAACTCCGAGGGAAATTCCCCCTGTACCGAAACGCCCGGCGGAGGTTCGAACCCGCAACCCCAGGATCACCAAGATTACGAGTCAGGCGCTCTACCAACTGAGCTATTCCGGCTCCCACAATTTCTCACAATTACTCTACCAATATATACACACACTCACTCGAACATTTCATTCATAATATAGAGTTTACATCAGTTTTGAATATTTGTTTTGTTGTTCATACCATTATGATACTACTAGACCAAGTACAGAGAGCAAGGCAAGGACGAAGGGTTGTGTGTGTGAGTGTGTGTGTGTGTGTGTGTGTGTGTGTGTGTGTGTGTGTGTGTGCGCGGGGGGGGGGGGTGCATGTGCGTGTGCGTGTGCGTGCGTGCATGTGTGTGTGTGTGTGTGTGTGTGTGTGTGTGTGTGTGTGTGTGAGTGTGTGTGTGTGTGTGTGTGTGTGTGTGTGTGTGTGTGTGTGTGTGTGAGAGTGTGTGTGTGGGTGTGCGTGTGCGCGCGTTCGTGCATGTGTGTGTGTGTGTGTGTGTGTGTGTGTGTGTGTGTGTGTGTGTGTGTGTGTGTGTGTGTGTGTGTGTGTGTTGTGTGTGTGTGTCGAATGTTTAAAGGTAACATCTTTGTGCATGTGTGTGTGTGCGTGCATGCGTGCGTGCATGTGTGTGTGTGTGCGTACATGCCTAGGTGCGTGCGTACGTGAGTGTGTGGTGTGTGTGGTGTGTGTGTGTGTGTGTGTGTGTGTGTGTGTGTGTGTGCACGCGCGCGCGCGCGTGCGTGCGAGCGTGCGTGCGTGCGTCTGCGTGCGCGCGCGCGCGTGTGTGTGTGTGTGTGTGTGTGTGTGTATGTGTGTGTGTGTGTGTGTGTGTGTGTGTGTGTGTTGTGTGCATAATTAAGCATGAAGTGTATTGTGGAATTGCATGGCCTGCGTAGTTTTTCTAGCAAGCGTATAAAGAAGCCATGAAACAGATTCTGTTCGTGGGTTCCCA